>MU106572.1:0-107051 GCA_012274485.2 Sinapis alba
TATCGTAATGAGCTAAGTCTAATGGGATTAGGAGAAAAACAGTGTCTATATATAAAGACACTTAGTTGAGTTATAGATTAACGAGTTTTTGAGTTGTGAGTGTTGAGATATTAAACTTGAGTTTTTGAGTTATCAATAAGAAGAGTTCTTATTGCTTGTGTTCTTACTTTCAATATTCAAAGTCGAGATTCTATATTTGTTACTTGTAGGGCAAGTTATGTATCTGCTTTATGTGGTTTTGTTTCTCAACAGGTTGTTCACTATTTACTGGGGATAAGTAGTTCGTCTCATGAAAGTGATTTTGCCGAAAGTGATTCAGTGGAAAGTAGTTCGGATGAAAGTGATTTGGTCGAAAGTGATTCGGACGATGAGGCCGTTCCTGGACTATGGGCTCATCCTAAGAAACACATAGAAAGGACTCCTACGCTTTAGTTTCACAGCTTAGCCCAATAAGACATGGTTAGGGCTGAGCAAAACATCTTTAATAAATGAGAGGATTCTTTTCTGTGTGTGAACTTTTTAACTCGTATGCACATTCATATTCAGAGAATCAGAGTTGTCAACTCAGTGTAGAAGAAATAACAGCAAACGTGTTAGGCTTGTTGTCGCTCATGGGTCTATCTGTTTATATGAATATTTTGGGGGTGAATTATGTATAATTTCTATAAAATTAACTCTATTGATACTCCTTCCATTTAAAATTATGTATCTTTTCCAACTCTTTATATTATTAATGCTAGGGGTTTGCCACAATTTTAATTATTTTCATACATTAGATTTTTTTTTATATAAAATCTACAACTATTTCTATCAAATGTTTTTTTATCTAATAAATGTGAAATATTAGAACTCATAGTTTGCTTTGTTTTTTATTCAAAATTATAGTTGTAATGTGTATGAATTAGAAATTAATTAAACATTAGTTTTTATCTAAGATTTTGTATTTTGAATTATTTAAGTTGGATTTTCCAACAATAACGATGATTCATCACCAAAGGTTGTAATGTCAAAACTTAGAATCACCAACGGTTGCAATGTTTCAATATATCACCAAAACATCTCATTATGAAAATATGCATTTTTAGGATGAAAAGATGCATCTTTAAATATTTTTCTTTTAAAACTAACAAAATATTAAGATAAAAAGACACATTCCTTACATTCGTTTGGATTCATATATTATTAACATTTATAATTGTTCATCACGATGAATTTGATAATGTTTGTTGATAACTTTGTAGACAACACTTCATTTGAATATTTTCTAAGAATTTGTAGTAGGTTAACTGGACATAATTTTTTTTTCTGTACCATCATAATAAATTTATGAAAGATTTATAATGAGAAAATTATCGATATGGACTATTTCTAAATTTTCAATGATCTATATGAAAAGTCATGACTTTTAGATTTGAAAATGAGATAGTTACTTTAAGATAGTACTTTCACAAGACACTTCATTACAAAAAATACATTCTATTACATATTAAAAGACACATAATTATAGAACAAACTTTTCCAATAGTTGCATATTGGAATAAATAACTAATCTCAGTTTTTTTTATGAAAACACACAACTATTCAATATTAAATGGGATTATTATTATTAACTTTAAAAATAAATTGTATTCTATAATGAGAAGACACAACTAATAATTGTACAAACATACTTATTGGAATATTTTTACTACTTTTCAAAGATTTTCAATAGAGAAATTCCCTTAGATAGCCTCTTTTAGGTTGTTTGTCACAAAAATAGCTTTTAAGGAAGAAAATGACCAAATTTTTTTTTTTATAAGCTAAAAAATTCATTTATATGCATTTATACCCTTAGGGTTAACTAATTTGGACTTTAGGGTTTAGAGTAAAGGGTGGGTTTGGGGTTAGGGTTTCAAATTTAAAAAAAAATTAAAAAAAAATCAAAATTTCAAAAAAAAAAGTCTATTTTGGTCATTTTATTTTTTGAGGGCTATTTTTGTGACAAAAACTTAAAAAATGCTATTTAAGAGAATTGCCCTTTTCAATAGTTGCATGTTGGAAAAACAAAACCAATCTCAATTTCTTTTAAAAGACACAACTTTTCAACATTAAGTTAGATTTTTATTATTAAAAATATATTTTGTTCTTTTTAATGAGAAGATACAACTATTAAAATTAATAATTGTAGAAAGAAATTTATTAAGATATTTTAACTACTTTTATTTTTTTTTAACAATAGTTACATGTTGGAAAAACAAAATTAATCTCAGTAAAAGATTGTTAAATGTTATGTCTTTTCATTTTTGTGTCTTTTTATCTTAAAAATTGCATTGATTTAAAAGAATTTATCTAAATATATAAATATATATATTTTCATCTAAACGATGTATTTTCAGTTTAATACTTAATATAGTTTAAAAGGGTTGTTCAAATATCTAAGAGTGCTTCTTTCCATCATAAACATTGCATTTGTTAAAACAAAATTATCAAAACATCTAAAAATGTATATTTTTATGATGATGTATCTTTTTTTCTTAAAATACAATATTTTTTTAAGCAGTGGTGATTAATCTACATAGGGAAGGAAAATGTTTGGGTATTTTATCTGATACCCGAACCCGAATCTGAATCCAACTTGAAAAACTCGATCCGAAATCCGAACCAAATTAATAAAATATCCGATCGAATTTTCTATTGAACAAATTTGGATACCCAAACCAGATCGGATATATCCGAGATCCGAAGTACTACCCGAACTCATCTGAACATATATACTTCAACTTAAATCTACATCTTTCATTCAATATGTAATGACCGGTTTTTCTTAACCAATTTTGGTTTAATTAATATTATATAAAATTATGTTAAACCACTATTTTTCAAACATAAACATATGTGCATATATATATATATATATATATATATATATATATATATATACTAGGTATTTTACCCGCACTTGTGGGCATAATAATTTTACAAAAATTTATAAATAGATTTATTACCAATTCAAAACCATTAGAATAAGTTATTTTATGTTTTTGAAATATTTAATAATTAATAAATATTAAAAAAATTATATATGATAATTTTTTTTATTTTAGTAAAATATCTTTCATTACGTAAAATAACCTTGAAAACATTCATATATACATAAAACTATATATATATATTATTTTTTAACAAAATATTATGATATAAAATATTTTTGGATAACATAATATATAATTTTTTTTATATAATGATGGTTATCAAATTAATGAAATACTTTTTAATGTATGGATAATATATTAACAAAGTTAAACTAATTATTTATTAAAGGTAGTAAATATCTTAAACATTTTAACTTTTAGTGTGAGAGGGGAAAAATAACTTCCCAAACAATATTATAAATATTTTGAATTATTTATCATTTTTTTCTAGAAATTATCACAATGAGTGTTTTTGATTGTCCTAAAATTATTGTTTTAAAAGATAGATGATTCATTTTATCTTATGATATATATTAAAATAGAACCAGACGTTTAATGTTACTAAACCAAATATAATATAAACATATATAATATTTTAACAGTATTAAATAATTATAATATAAATTTAATTATGATATTGTTGTTAGTGTTTTTAATTATTCTCAAGATAATAATAAATTATCAACTAAATCACTAAAATATTTATTAAGATTAACAATTGAACATAAAATATGACTAACCTAAAATTATGGATGGCATGACAAATCAGCAAATTCACTTCTCAAATCTATACAATAAATATTAAATAATTTATATAATTAAATATTAAAACTTTTCTATACGATAAAAAATATTTTAATAAAATATATTTTATTAGGTCAAATAAAATTGAAAACATTCATATATACATAAAACTATATATGCATGGATTTATATTTTTTTCTAAAAATATTATGATGTAAAAAAAATTAGGATAACATAATATATAATCTTTTTAGATAATAATAAATAATTATTAATAATTAAGCATAAATATAATATAAAGTAACTATGATATTATTGTTAGATTTTTTTAAAAATTATTTTCAAGATAAAGATAAATTCTCAACTAAATCAATAAAATTGTTTATTAAAATTAATAGTTAAGTATAAAATATGACTAAATCTAAAATTATGGAGATCTTGACAACTCATCAAATTCACTTCTTAAATAATAGTATAGATATATATATATATATATATATATATATATATATATATATTTATATATTTTTTTTTTTTTTTCTTAAACATGAGAGATTAAAATATCATATGCTTTTCCCATCTTTTTTTTTTATACAAAATCTTTTTTTTCTTTGTTCTTCTCATGATCAATGTATGTTTTTTTGGAGACGTTAACCATTACCGTCATTAACTATCATCACCATAAATATCACTGTAGCAACCAGAGCTACCTCACACCATTTTGTTGTTCTTCATCGGACGAGTAGTTATTTTTGTTACTCTCGATCGTGTTACATAACGAAGTTGTAAAGAGGAATAGTTTTTTCTACAAGAATTATGTGTTTAATTTTTTATCAAATTTTTTGTTTTTTTTAGTTATATCCAAAATACCCGAATCCAAAATAAAAATATCTGAACCCGGCCCGAAGTGTAGAAATACCCAAACGAGTTCTATAACTTTGTACCAAAATATCTAAAAAATCTAAAATTTCTGATCCGAACTCGAATGGGTATCCAAATGTCTAACCCTAGGAATGAAGACTGAATGCTCATGCACCATTTTTTTTATTGCTGTATTTTTATATGATAAATTACATGAATTCATTGATAATTATCAGATGTTAGAATAATTATTAGAAAGGCTACACTGTTACCCAATATGAAAAATGCTTGGCTAAGTGCAACTCTTTCTCTCTCTCTCGACTTTGTGCTTTCCATTTATGAATCAAGCTAACAAATAAATCTCCCATTAATTGTTTGAGTTATTAACACTTAAAGACACTTTCTGTATTTATATTACAGCGCAGGACACTTATTGCAACTTGGGTACTTTTTGGAGCAAAAATACATGGGAGTCCCTAGAAAAGTGCAAAAAACTAGGATATTTGAGTAATTTTGTTTTGGTTGCTGGTTAGGGTTTTTTACAGTTTCGAAATTCGAAACAAATCTGGTTAGCAACTGTGGACCCGAAGCTAACATTAAAACAAGTTTATTTTTTGTTTATTTCCCAACTAACAAGGCTTGGGTAACCGTGGAGTAAAGAAAAAAAAATGAGGGTGAAAGAAAGAGAAACCACCGACGAAGAGAAAGTGATACCGAGATTGAGGTTTCTTACGCCGGCGAGAGACGCTTGTGGAGATGTCAACACGAAAGAGAAGAAATGCCAAAGGCAAAGACAAAGGTATGTTGGGCTTCGTTCCTTTCTAACTGACCCCTGTTTTCTGCGTTTCTGCCGGGTGGGACCATCGGAAGGGGAGAAAGCTACGAGTTGAGGGGCCAAATAGTGGGGTTAATAGTCGGCATGTGTGTGTGTGCTAGATTCTAGGATGTGGAATTTGCTTTGATCTAAGGTTAGATGTATGTACAAGAGGGGTAAATGTGCAAATCTAACAAAGTACATTTTAAGAATGGATAAAGGGTTTATGTGGGTCTTCAAAAAGTGTACTTTGAAATAGGGCTGGGTTGTAGTTTGTGCTACGGATTTGGACGGGCAGTATTCACTGTGAAGTGGGATTGGAAGGCTGTACAGTTATAACAACGTAGCAACGTGTACAAGTATAACAAGCCGTACAACGTAGATAGGTGTACAAAATATTATCAGTGTACAGTTGATTTTGCGTGTGCATGTACAATGTGCGAAAGAGTACAGATTACAAATTTGTGGGGATAATTTTGTAACTTGGTTGTGATGGGTTTGTGAATGTGGCAGGTGCGGCAGGACCAGCGGATGTAGTGGTCAACCAACGGCTGCCAAGCCGTTTATTTGCAATGGACTATTATCCGAGCAAACGGCTAAACTGCAATTCCTCCTTTGAGTATCTTCTATTGGTGAGAGATGTGTTGGAAGGAACAAACGAGATGGAGCACCTGCTTGCTTCATGTCTTGGAGGGTTATTCAAGCTGTCAGTACGAAGATGTGCATTCTCGGCCAAACTTGTACATGGGCTGATAACGCGTAAGGTTGTGACAAAGAAACGATATGAGATGTGTCTAGTATTTGGAGGCAATCCGATGAGGTTTTCGTTGGCAGAATTTGGCAACGTTACGTACATGTGTACATCAATAACTACATGTACATGTGTACAATATGCATATAAGTGTACATATATGAGAGATGTACAATATGTAGATAAATATAAGTTTTTGTGTCTATAAATTTGTCTCACTAGTGTAATAATTTCTTAGATAAATGTAAGTTATTGTGTCTATAAATTTAAGGTAAAGTAAGCCCAAAAGATATATGGTTATGTTGATAGAGTACATGTGTACAAATTCAAATGTATGTTAAAGAAACGTAATAGAGATATTATTAGAGTGAATATATCAACATATTATACAAAGTAAATACATGTGTACAAATCCAAATGCATATTATGAGTTTAATGCATCCAAAAACATATTATAGATGGAATGTGTGTTTTAAAAAGGATGTCAATGTTATTTTTCCAAATTTAATCAGAAACATAATGCATCTCAAAACATATAAAAGCATAATAAAAAAAAAATTACCAAGAGTATATTCACATGAATATCTGAGATCAATATCCAAATATACACTTATGTTTAATGTCCACGTGTACTTAGTGTCTCCTTGTACACGAAACTTATACAATTATTTTCTTGATTTTAAACTCTTCTTTAATCTCGTTGTAGCTATTTTAAGACCAACATGAATCCTACAACTTGAAATGCTTACCTGTCGGTTTATACACACCAGAAACATATCTTCTAATCATGAACAACTAAACATACATTTAGATTTGTACACATGTACTCCATCAATTCAATAACATGTCTTATAGTGCATATGTTGATATTTGTTAATTTGTATACATGAAAATATTGATAATTATTTGTTGATGTCCACATTAAAATCGTGTACACATGTACACTTTTTTAACATCGTGTACACATGTACACTTTGATGATTGTGTCCACATTAATATTGTGTACATTCTGGTATTGTTGTCCACATGAAATTCTGTAAGATGGACTTAAACGGCCACCAGCTATGTGAGGTGGAGGGGAGGGCTTTGTTGTTGGGAAAGAATTCATTCACAACAATGTTTTGCAGTTCAATAAGAGACATTGTAAGACGGAGGAGAACGATTCAAGAAATTTGCTGCTTCTCAATGGAGAATATCCAGCTGCCGTCGACGATCGTTTTCCATCCACCGACGACGACCATACAATGGTCTACCATGGAAGATGCCTACAAGGAGTTACAACGAGGGATTAGCTTATTGAATTAGAATAAAACAATGTTATCAACAGAAAGTTAGAAAACAAACAACAAATTTAAATTAAATAACTAAGTGTTGTTTTGATTCAGATTTTTTTGTTAAGAACTTAAATTAAAAGAAAAAAATACAGAGGAATGTCGACAAAGGGGGAGATGGATGACAATAAGAGGTTTAATCTGGACCGTCCAAATAAAAAATGATCTAATGGCGGATAATGTGTGTTGGGGTGGATAAATGTCAAATCTAGATCTGGGATAATTAATCTGGACTGTTAGAGAACAAATAGAATCAACGGTTGAGATGTAATCCAACCATAAAAGTAACTAGATTTGTCTTTTCTAATTGGAAAGTAACGAGTTAGTAGAGAAAAAGTGAGTAAAGTGTGTTAGTAGATATATGTGTCTTAGAATGATAATAAATGTCAACAAAGTGTCTTAGAGTGAAAATATTTCTAATTGTTTCTTCTTGTTATATTCGGTTGGGGACCTTTCGGTTGAGTAATTGTGGGGGAATAATTGATTTCAACTGTTGCACATTTCTGATGAACAGCAATGGGCACGGGCCGATTAGAAATTTTGTTTACAGCCGTTACAGACTCTGATGAAAAGTAAAATCTATTATATAATGAGAGAGTTGTGTTCTCTCCTGAAGCTGCCACGTCAGCATACGGTGGGTCCCACACAATATTTTTTTGTAAAAATAATTATTTGCATGCTATAAGAGTCAAACCATGCACCTCTCAGTGCTTATTTGATTGACATAACCAACTGAGCTAATAGAAATTTTGTAAAATGGACGGTCGAAGTTTTATTTATTCTTTACGAGGCCGGAAACACATGCATCCATTATAGTTGGGATTGCGGGTCAATCTTGACCCGCCAACCCGCAGATCGATTCTTTTTTTTTGTTCAAAATTCTGACTCGCCTAATCCACTAACAAAAAGTCTTAAATATGCACCCGCCCCACTAAACTTACGGATAAGCCGCAAGACACGCATATAATATTAAATTTAATAAAATAATTATTTTATTATATATTAAATATTTTATATAAAAATAATTAAAGTAATATTTAAAATTAAAATAATAATTTTATATGCTTTTACAATGTATTTCACTCTTTACAGTTTTTGCGGTTTGAAGGGTATATGCGACTCATTTTTTTTCAACTCGCACCCGTTCTGCTTAAAATCGATTCAACCCGCAAATGCACCTGTATATCAAAAAATTTAAATCGATCAACCCGCATCCGTTCCGTGTTAGATTAATGCGGGACCAACAAGTAATGACTCAAATTCTCAGTTTAACTTCCATGTTTCCCCTCAGGGTCGGTATTGTTTGTAAATCCCGTATTTTTCAATGGACCTTATTTACAATTCATTTAATAGGTCCACTTGATCCATTCTACGAAAACGTACCTTGCAATGGTATATCTAGGGTCTCACCAAACCTTTGAGAGAGATATAAAGGCTAATCGCTATCAATTAGAAAAACAATAAAAGAAACATACAAATAACAATCACCACAAATATAACTCAATATCACACCCCCAAAAAGTCACTCTAACTTACACTAACCAACACATACGGCAGTTGTAACAAGTTCTTGACTTAATTAGGCAAGTGATTATGAGGAATCAGAATACTTTGCAGCAGAGGTAAATCGACTAAACCTTTAGGGGGTCACATGACACCCTTAAAATGATCAAATAAGTTAAATTTTGTAGGTTTCGCTAAAGAATTTCTAGCAAAAAATTTTGCTCTCTTCCCATTGACACCTTAAAAAGCAGAGATCAATTCCCCTTTGACACCTTTTCATTTTTTTTTAATTGTATATATATGACCCCAGTTAAATACTGGGTTGGATCCGCCACTTCAATTAGAGAGGTGATAAAAAAAACATTAATTAAGTTCGAATTGTTTAACAAATCGAACTTTCTAATACCTCCATGATTGTTGATGACAAATTTATAACTTTCTATCCGTTTGAAATTATTAGTTTGGAAGGTAGGTTTGTCATTTACGGGACTAATTACATTTGATTTATTAGAAAACTACTCAAGACCAACTATATTCAATTAAATCAACTTCATGTTCACCTAAATTCAGTTAAATTACTATATTTAGATTCAACCAAAAAACAAATTTAACTAAATTTAATTAAATAATTAAACACAATTTAGATCGAAACAATTTTTTACTAATCATCTTCCCTAAGTTTTTTATATATAATTAAATTTATCTATTATTTTCAGTATAAATAATTATAAAAAATAAGTACACACCATGTTGTAATCAAAACTTTCAATAATTTTCTAAACTCAAACATTAAGTTACTATTTTATCCTCAATAGTAATTTGGCATGATAAAAAAATAAACTCACTACAATTTGAATATATATATATGTTTTTGGTTTGAAATAATTATAAAACAAAAATAATTTATTACATTTATTTTTCAAACTAAATAACAAATATATCTGGTTTTTATCCATTTAACCCAGTTATGTTTTTAGTTCACGTTTCATTTGGTTCTCCATCTGTTCCGTATGGATTTAAAAATACATAATCTATGCAACATTTCTAAAAAAAAAAAAATTATATAGCGGAAAATTAATATTTTGGACCCCGCGCTTGCGCGGGGCTATGAATCCTAGTATAGAAAGTTAGACACTTATATAATTGTTGAAGCATTGCAATTGTTTTGGCTGAATGAAGAAAATTGGGTTTTAAAAAGAGTTTCACTATCTTAACCATTTTTAGATTAATATTAAATATATTTGCCAACAAACTTTTTATTTTATTTTGCATTAATATTTCATTAGTTAGTATAACTTCATACGTGACAATTTCAATGTTGCTCTAAAATTGATTTATACTGGTCTTAATAATTTGTATTGTTTAATAATTTGTAGTTTTTATGCAATTATTGATTGGTTGATTTATATATGAATAATTACAATTTTTTATTATATATAATTATTTTAGAATGATATTTTTACAATATATTTTGAAGAGCCACATCATTATAAATATAAAAAAATATTTATTTTTATAATGAAAAATATGACTCTTTACATTAATATTTTATTATAAATAACGAAAACATATTTTAGACGTAAAAATACATTCATATGTGAAAAGACACATCTAAACATTTTTTCACAACCATTAATAATAGTTACAAATTGAAAAACACAACTTTTTACATTAATTGAGAATCCAAATACACTTTTATATTGAAAAGACACATCTAAATATTCTTTTACAACTATTTTCAATAATTGCATATTGAAAAGACAGAACTATTCAATATTAGTTGAGAATTCAAATATACTTTTATAATGAAAATACACATCTAAACATCTTTAACAACTATTTTCAATTAATAATTGCATATTGAAAAAAACACAATTTTTAATATTAATTGAGATTTTAAAATACTTGCATATTGAAAAACATAACCTTTCAATATTAATTGAGATTCATATTATATATATATAAAGAACACGCATAATTATTTTATATGCAAATTGTAAGGATTTAAAAATGTTTTGGATGGACACAAGACCATTACTAAACTATAAATAATTGACATGTTCGGCTAGGAATGCATTGTTTGGAATAACTAAATGGTGACTAGAAAAGTATAACGTTGAGTCTTACATATAATATGGTTTCTTTTTTTTTTTGGTCAAATAATATGGTTTCTTTAATACATGATGCTTCATCTTTTATTTATGCGGAATGAGCATTGTATATAAAAATTATGTATTAATAAAACTAACAAAATAATAAATAACTGAAAAATAATTAACTATTACGTATATAAATAAATTGGTGCAAACATGTCAAAGCAACCACTTTTATTTATTTATAATAATTTTATGGTAAATAAATTTAAACAATCACTATTATGTATTCTGTATGTATTTAAATAAATTTAAGTGATATTAACATAAATATGTACTATATTTTATATGTATATCAATTAAATGAGACTTATTAATTATATAGTTTTATGATTATTTATATTTTCTATAACAAAAATTGTAAACTCGTGATGATAAAAGTTTAATGTGAGAGTTTTATTAATATTTTTTAATAATTTATAACTGTTTTTGAATATTTACTTCAAACTTTAAAATTAAAATATTTATGTATTTTATATAGTATAGAATTTAATATATATATATATATATATAAATTAAAAAATCACTATTACGTTAAAAAAATTATGATCATTTATATTTTATAATAAAAAATTTAAACCCTTGATCAAAACTTTATAATATGAGAATTTTAATAGTTTTAGTAATTTATAGTCATTTTATAAATTTCAAATTATACCATGGATGCAAAATATAACTTTTTATTAAATGGTCAATATGATTGTTTATTTTATGTTCATAATATAATTTTAAACATAAATGATGAAGGATACATAAATTATTATTAAGGCGTTTTTATTAAAATTATTATTTTTTATATATATACTATAATCATATTAAGTAATTTCATAATTTTTATTTAAGGAAAATAGGAAAATATTAATTACATATTATAAATTAATTTTATGATTAAATTAATAGGAACTATAATATATATATATCTAATGGACCAACATATTTTTCTAGAGATTTTAAGAAACATTCTAGTAATGATACGCGTCATATCAAAAATGTTATAATACTTAAATCTAAAATGTTATAATACTTCTTTTATAATATATAAAGATTCCTGCTCAGTGTCATGCGTGACAAAAAATAAATAAACTATTAACTAAAAGCTCATTAATATATTTGTTAACTTAAAGCCTTTTGTATTTTTTTATTCGTTTAAGCGATGAGCATGTCGAGGCTTCCAGTCTGTTGTGAGGAAGCTAGCTAATGTGACCATTAGACTGTCATCCATGTTCATGATTCATCAGATAGCTTTCGTCGTATATATGGATCTTTACAAGTGACATCATTGTTGATAAGTTGACTTAGAACTGTTAACATTTTCTTTTATAATCTCAATCTTTTGCACTGATTTTTAAACCCTTTATGAAGATTAATTATTTTTTATTATTTTAAGCAGATACCATTACATGTAATCAAATTATTTCAAATTTGATGCATGCTTAATAACAACAACATCTATTGTTAGTATCACACTTGCCATATAGAAATTGCTTCATACGTCTACACAGACCATCACAAAGTCCCTCCCCTGACTTCCTGAATGCACACTTATTGTATGTGAAGCATTTTATTTCTGGATCATTATCTATTTCACCACATATATAATAGCAATAATCATTAATACACCATATAGACTCATATAAAGAGGATAAATAATGTATATAGTTAACAAGTAGGGGTATGATAGTAAGGTAATACCAGAAGGGCTAGCAGATGGAGCACAATGAGTTGGAGGGCTAGCATATGTACCACAATGAACATGAGATGTGACACAAAGGATAGTAAAAACGAATGCGATTAAGATTTTCTTGGTGATAGCCATTTGTATTGTATTTTCTTGATTTTATGATTTTTTCTTTGTTTAGGATAATTATATATAGGGATTGTATAGTCAACATAAGATATGTTTTCCTCGTCAAAGATAGAAAAAAACATAATCCATCAATTTATTTCTATAGAGAATAATAGTCAAAAGAAAAACAAAAAGAATGATTTTCTTACCTAATTACATTTGAACATTAGTGAAATGGTATTAATTATTTTCCAGAATTAAATACTATGTAGCATCTTGTGATAATGTTTGCCGATTCTAAATTTCTAATGGTTGCAGCTTGAAGTTATTGGTCACGACTAGTTAATTATCCACAACGAGTCTCACAAAAGCATCGTTTACACAATTTTACCTTGTTAACCAAATTTTATTGTATACTTTGACCAAAGCTTATTAAACTATGAATTTAATTGTGATCAAAATCGGTCATGGCAAAAGTAAAGGCTAAAGTCTTTTAAAAAATTATGCTTTAAATAAATATGAGCCAGAAATGTTGAAGAAACTATACAGCATAAGCCAAACCTATTATCATAAAGGAATAAGAAAAAAAAAATTGTATATTTCATCCCGGACAAGAAATAAAAGAGTTTCTATCCAAAACACAAAAAATCGAAAAAAACATTTTTGTGGAAGTTTTTTTGAAAGTTTTTTTTGATAAATAACGAGTCTTTACAAAACAATCATCCGTAAAAGAAAAGATCGGAAAGTTTCCACTGAAGAACTTTATAGGAAATTCTAAGAGATAATCTTCCGCAAAATAAATCACCAACTCTCATGAACTCAGCCTCGCCACACTCGTCTCACTCCTTCACCTCACCACACCCACCTCGCCACACTCCATATGTCTTCACCTCGCCACTATCACTTCGCCACACTCACTTCGCCACACTTATCTCACCTTACACGGCTTCACCTAGCCAAAGAGATCCTTCACTCTCTTTACCTTGCCACAGAGCTCCCTCGCTCTCTTCACCTCGCCACAAAACTCTCTCTTTGGCTCCATGTCGCAAAAATATTGATAAAAATGATTCAAAGCAAATTTTTTTCAGGGTTTTCGTTTAATTCTGATAGGAATCACACAAAGGTAGATTGATACAAACTAAACCTCTGGTAAAATGCTCCCGTAACCCAACAGATAAAGTACATAGTCTATTTTAGGGATTGGCGACTTCCTCGAATTAGAGATTTATAAAAAAATCAAGAATATGGGCTCGTGTGACACAAGATTCTCGACCCTTCAAGAGACTCTCTCTTTATGTATATTTATGCGCAATATATTGGATTCATTTCCTAACTAGTCTCTCATCATGTTTTCCTTGTAATCTCGATCGAAATGTCTTTTGTTTGGTCTCAATGGGAGTTTCGTTGAGATTTTACGATGAAAACAAGTAAGACATGTTTTCTCGTAAAAGTCTGAGTCAATCGTCAAGATGATGCTGGTTAACTTAACATCATTGTGTCCTCGACTAAATGGATTGATTTTTATCAGCTCACAGGTCTGACGACATAAAAACGAACATTGAAAAAATTGACGATTTCTCTGAGAATAATCGTAAAAACGCATAAGTCGTTAAACAGTTCAAAACAGTCTACAATATGCCAAAAGCCCACTTATGATTTAAAATGAGAACAAGCCCATATGCAATGACGCTTTACTCGGCTTGGATAAAAAAAATAGAAGAAGAGGATAAGTGAGAAGTTTCCAAGCTAAACATGGACTTGGAGAAGATAAGAAAAGATCTCCGCAAAAGGATAAACTTGAATCGAGGGAAAAAAGGAAAGATGACCGACTCTGGAGGCATATATAAGCACATTCGACACAGAGAAGAAAGAGGACTATTTTAGGCACTTAGAACTCTCTGCACTTAGAAACCTTATGCATTATTTTTGACATGCTTAGTTTTCTATGTCTTTCACTCGATTACTAGACGAAATCGCAAAGGCATTTCAATCTCTTGTTCAACTCTTTGTAAATTGAACTACGTTTGGCTTGATCCTCGAAAGAGGTATGTAGGCAGCCTTTAATAAGGTCCAGTTCATAATCAATAAAACATTTTTGAATATTTTTCATCTATTGCTAAACGAGTTTTGACTGACATAGGTCTTCTCTACATAAGTGGTTACGCGCGCTAGCAAAGTTAGTTAGGTTTTACTTCATGTGTTGCTTGATTTCCATTGTAATAGTGCATCCAGATAAACTTTTCGTATGTTTTGTCTCTTGATAAGGTAACTTATAAAGACAATTTGAATATTCATGATTTATTTGAAACCATGTAAGACGTGTGTGGTGAAAAATATGATTACATGATAATTTTAAAAGATCTTATTCCTTAACATATTACACAAATTTTTATTTTCTTCTTTTATTTTGTATATTTAATAAAAGAAATTATTTTCAAAGAATTACATGCTTACAAATTAAGAAGGGCATTTGTATAACAATACACAAATTGAAAGAATCTTAAATTGGTTGTCACTTCCAAATATAGTTACTGAATACATAATGAACTTATAAAGTCAATGATAGTCTTATGATTTTTTACATGAATATTCATCGGATCAATTACTTGAAAAAAAAAATGATAAGATCTTTAAAATTTGTATTTAATGCTCCAACTCCAAATTTGAAAGTCATGAATTTTTTTATAGATCATTAAAAATTTAGAAATAGTCCATATCAATAAGTTTCTCATTGTAAATCTTTCATAAATTTATTAAGATGGTAAAGAAAAAATATTTATGTGCAGTTACTTGCTTGCAAATTCTTAGAAGATATTCAAGTAAAATGTTGTCAACAAAATTATCAACAAACATTTCAAACTCTAACTGAAAAACCATTAATGGTGTTTACAATGAATGGTGTATCTAATAGTGAATTGGTTAATGGTGTTTGCAATGAATGGAAGAGTGTCACGTTCATTGTGATTATGGTGGGTATTAGGTTAAGAATCAGACATGAGATGTTGGTTACATTGGTGGCAAGGTTAAGACCATCTAATGCAAACCGAAGGATCTATATGCTATATTGCTATGTTTGAAATTGAGAATGAGATAGTTACTTTAAGATAGTACTTTTACAATATATTATGAATAGATATATCATTACAAAAATACATACTATTACATAAGAAAAGACACATAATTATAGAAGAGACACTTATTGAGATATGTTAACAATTTTTTAGAAGATAAAACTATTAAATCTGTTAATTGTAGGACACTTATTGGAATACTTAACTAATTTAAAAAACTTTTCCAATAGTTGAATGTTGGAATAAAAAAACTAATCTCAATTTTTTATGAAAGCACACAACTATTCAACGTTAAATAGGATTCTTATTACTATTTTATTTTTTAAAATAATTTATATTTTATAATGAAAAGACACAACTTTTAAACTAAAAATACTTATTGGGATATTATAACTACTTTTAAAATAGTTGCATGTTAAAGCAACAAAACTAATCTCAGTTTTTATGAAAATATACAACCTTTCAACATTAAATGACATTCTTATTATTAATATTTTTTAAAATAGTTAGTTATTTATAAGGGGACAACTCTTATAATTAATAATTGTATAAAGACATTTACTTTACTACTTTTTAAACTTTTCCAATAGTTGTATGCTTGAAAAACTAATCTCAGTGAAAAACTGTTAAAGGTTACGTCTTTTCATCTTTGTGTCTTTTTATCTTAAAAGTTTCATTGATTTAAAAGAAGTTATCTAAATATATTAGTATATATCTTTTCATATTAGCAATAAATCTTTTCATTTTAATAATTATGTTAGTTTAAAAAGTTGTTTAGATATCCAAGAGTATGTGTTTCCATCTTGAAAATTGCATTCGTAAAAAATTAACAAAATATCTAAAATGGAAATTTTAAGTATTAGTGAATCTACATAGGGATGACTGAGTCCTCATGCATCCTTTGATTTTTTTTTGTTGAATTTTAAGCACTGGTTAATTTAGCTATGCTACTTTATTATTATTAAAAAAAACTAAATGGAAATAATAAATGTTTGAACTAATGTATTTGCAGTTTGATTGTAATTTCTTATATGTAAAATTTGAATACTTACCAAAAGTTGATCTAGTGAGATATACTAGAGATTATAAAATATATTAAAATATGAATATATTATTGTGCTATTTTGATATAAATTATAGGTTCAAATATAATGATCAGTTTTAATATATTGGTAATCACCATATTATAATTGTTTCTAATCTAACATGAAAATATAATAATAATGTATATATATATTAGAATAGTATTTCTGTTTTCTAATTTTTTCATTTAATTTTGTGGTCTTTACGGGTTTTTATAGATTTCACAATTTTGGTCTGCAAGTTATAATTTTTGGTTTTGGATACATGTCTTAAGATAAAATTCAGAGATCTATTTTTTTTAAATCAAGTTACTACTTACAGTTTGCTTTTCTGTTTTTCTAAGGTATAAGAATTTGTTGGAAGGTTTCATACAAAATTTTTTATTTTTTAAGATTTGAATGTTGATTATTCTAATTTGGTTAGATTTATTTTATAGTTTATAATTTCTCAATCTAATTTTTTTTACCTCGTGATATTTTAGTTATGAATTAATTGTTAAGTGAAACCTCTAGTAAAACATAATTTTAATCAGATTTTAGTTTGGTTATATATGAGATAAGGATGATTGTTTGTGGAGCTATATTCTCTCTAACAAGGGTTATTCCCATTATGAAAACCTATGACGGACTGAACTTTCATTCATCTCTTTCAAGATTAAAGCTTCTATCCAGGGAAGTCTATTGACATGGTTGTCTATCATTGACGTATTACTAACAACATATGTGGTCTGCTTTGTGATTCAGATTGTGTTTTTATAGATATATTACATGTTCCACTTTATTTTTTGAGTAAACGCCAGTGACAGAAAACTATGTCAATAAATTCCTCTGGATAGAAACTTTGATTTTGAAAGAAATGAATGAAAAATTCAGTTCGTCTTGGGTTTTCATA
The DNA here is from genome assembly GCA_012274485.2 of Sinapis alba. NCBI lineage: Eukaryota > Viridiplantae > Streptophyta > Magnoliopsida > Brassicales > Brassicaceae > Sinapis > Sinapis alba. The sequence goes on from MU106572.1 coordinate 17,940, forward strand.
ATGGAAATGCATCTTGTTAGAGTTAATATAGCTCCACAAACAATCGTTTTTATTTCATATATAACCAGGCTAAAAATGATCAAAAAATGTTTAACTAGAGCTCTCCCGTAGTAGTTAATTGATAACTAAAATATCACGAGCTAGAAAAAAATTAGGTTGAGAAATTCTAAACTATAAAATAAATCTCACCAAATTAGAAATAACCCATGAACATTCAAACCTTAAAAGAAAACTTTTTAGAAACTTTCATACATATTTTTATACACTATAAAACATAAAACCAAACTTGTAGTAGTAAATTGATTTAAAAATAGATATTTGAACTTTAGCATAAAACATATATCCAAAACCAAATTATAACTAGTAAAAATAACTGAAAACATTAAAAACCAGACTCCAATAGCTTATGTTAAGCAAATCACGTGGACATTAATTCATACTTGTTTTCATGCCGTCACATAAATCATCTATGTTGTTGTTGTTTTGTTTGTTTAATGGTTAAAGTTATATCCACCATGATGATGTTGATTGTGAAACCGTAACTTAAAAAATATATTTTAATTTTAATCTCTTAGAACTAAATACTCTAATAACATGTGGAGTTAAAGATTAAGAATATTATTAAGTTGATTTGCTCAAAAAATATTATTAAGTTGTATATTAGTGAACTTCATGCATTTTTATATATACACAAGATTTAAAATATCTCAAGTATATGTATAAATTATCTAAATCTTATGATATATAATAAAATGAACTAATTCTTATCAGAATATAGTATAATATTCGTGTAAACTTTACTTCATAATCACTTTAACAATATGTAATAGTGGTCCCCAAGATACACATCTTACTACATAAATCATTTTCATCAGTTGGTAGCAGATTTTCTTCTTTTGATTTCTTAATCGAATGTTGATTATGAATGTCATTGGCAGTTTCAATTAATATCCTTTAGTGAACGAAAGTTATTTTGTCTTGAAGAAATGGATTATCAGATCTACATAGATATTATATATATGGTGATTCAATCTACGATGTTTCTGAAAATAAGATCTAAAGAAGATTTGTAGAGATCTGATATATGATGTATGTGAAGATTCGACTTTGTCTTGAAGATATGATCTTGAAAAAACCAACTGTAATCTAATCGGTTTGAATTTCGACTCCGAAATATGGTTCGTTCAAAACCAAAAGTATCAACAAAATGAAACAAAATTAGTGTGGAAAAAACATGAGACAATATATCAATAACATGAGACAACATGATGACTTGTATCAATTTATTAAATGAATGTGAAACTCAAACAAAACATATAATTTGATAAGAGTTAGTTGATTTAAATATATATCATAACATTTAGGCATGTTATATTTTAGTTGAGATATGTTTAAGTTTTGTATGTATATAATTGCATATAATTTATTAATGTACAACTCAACATTTTTCTATTCTCCAATTTTACAAAGATCAAACTCATTACTGATATTTATTTTTCTTGGTTAATTCCTATGAAAAAATTATTACAATCTAGTACTTGTAAGATATGAATCAGTTGTAAAATGATTGACTTAAGTTAAAAGATATTGTTGTTATACTTTTTTTATTATTATAACGATCTTACTTAACTTTTATATATGCGTTTATATCATGAAAGTGGTCATTTGTCAAAAAAATAAATCAATTTCAATCATCAAAACAAGTAATGAGGGAAAAGGCTCATACCAGAGGTTTTGATTGAAGTTTTTGGAATGTATCTATGGATAAAGTTTATGGTTATATTACCATTTGAAGATCATAAGGATCAGAAGATAGTGAGCAATAGAGACTCTACTTTTAGAAGGATGTGTGAAACAGGTATATGGACAAGTGTTGTGAATGTGTTTTTAGTGAACACAACATATCATATAGTTGAAGAGGAGCAAACAATCTTATTTTAAGAAAACAATCGCGTAGAAAGGAATGCGGCTGATTATATTAATAAAGAATAAGATTTTTACAAACATAACATGCCACTGAATTATGATGGTTAAGAAGAATATGAGAGCTTTGTGACATGCAAAAGAGCTTTGTAGCTAAGACAAGTTTTTGACAATATAGAAGAGTTCAAAGATTTATTGGTAGATTATGCACTAAAGGAAAGATGGAATATGAAGGTTAGCAAGAATTTTGGGATTTAGAAAGAAATCAAATTAAACAACACAAGACGAAATGCATGTATTAGATATCAATTTTATTTTGCTAATTAGTGTTTTGTTTTCACTTTCTCCTTAACTTCATTTAGGTGGTTTTTGGGATAGACATAGACTTCATTAGTTGGTTTTTGGTGGAGGCATGGAGCTTTATAAAACCAGGTTTTGGCGGTTTCATTTAGTTAGGTTTTGTAGAGGAACGAAGCATGAGCTATGAATCAGATTAGGATTATATTTCTATTTATCTTATTTTTTTTTGTTTTTGATGTTTGTTATGAATATTAAAATTTCAAATTTGTATTCCGAATAATGTCCCTCTAGAAGTTTGATTTCGAATAGCTATGAGAGTTGTTTTATGATGTAAATTTTCTTAAGTACAAACACAAATAACATGAACACCATTGATACATTTTCATTAATCTTATTACAAATACACATCACTAGTGTTACTACAAATGCAAACACCATTCATAATTTAAGCACATATTTATACTTGAAAGATAGACTTGAAATCACAATCATCACACAAAAAACCTCAAATTTTTTTAAGCTTTGGAGCTGCAATTTTTTTATTATCGGATCTCCTTCTCAACCATCTGTACAACACACATATCCATTTCAAGATTATCAATCTTATTCTCGTAATTATTCAGTCCTTTTTGAAATATCATTTATTCTCTTTTAATGACTTTCACTTTTTCATTCAAATTATTGATCTCTTCAACTATACCAACATCTGTCCAATTAAACGTGTGAAACCAATATTGTCAAATTGCAATGCAAACTTATTTATTTACTAAATTTGACATTAATGAAGCTACGTTTTTAATGTATATAACTAACTTCATTTCTTCCATGAGGACAAGCGTGAAACAATTGTCCAGGGTTTCTAACAGTGTTTGATGACCTCATCACCATATCTTCTTTACATCTACAACTCTAGGAATACATCTTCCTCAATCTCCCATTTCTCCAACTGAAAAATTCATCGCAATCAAACAAAGTCGTGGCCACCAATGCATAATCGATCAGTTATAAACATAAATAAAGATGATTACAAATTACCTTCACACAAACATTAACATTGAGTTTATATAATAGCGATTTCATAATTTTAGAGTCTTTGTTGGTCTCTATCGAACAAAATTAGGGAAGAAGAGGTAGATGTTATTTAAAAACGACATAAAAAGACGTTGTTTGCGTCAATAAGCTATTGAAACTTTGTCATGTTACAATGATAACTAACTCGTACACATTTTACAGTTGATTAGTTGATTAGCTAATCAAAGTTTTTTTGGTTTCATGGTTACGAGTTCGGCTAGATAGTTTGAATTAGAATTATGATGAGACTATATTCATCACTAAACTTTTTTTGAGTTATATTTAACATGATAAAAAAATTTTAAGTCGAAATAAACCATTTTCTCTATCAATCAGTTGTTGAACTTTTTTTATCTTAATAGTATATCGAAAATAAAGAAATTACCTAAAATTATAATAAAATTTAACTTTGATTATAGTTTTTATTTATGGCTATTATTTTTGCTGATAACTTGTTATAAATAAAAATATATAATTATTGGTGTAATTTTTATTCTATGAATTATAATTATATACTAGGTGTTTCACCCGCCATACGGGCATACTTATCTTACTAATATTTATTAATAAATTTATTACTAATTTAAAGACCAACAAAATAATTAATTGTCATACACTTAAAAATTTAAAACAATATATATATATATATATATATATATATATATATATTAGAAAAATTAGAAAAAATGTTGTGTAAATATTGTAGAAATCTCTTTATATACAATTTTGGTTGTGTTCTGCCTTTTTAAATTTTACTTTTTCATTAATTATCAAGATATTCAATTATGTTTATCAAAACATAGCTAATATATAAACTCATAATTATCGAGAATATTTAATATTTTTAATTCAGAATTCAATTTTTACTCGATAAAATATGTTCAAAATTTATCTACTTAAAATAATATTAGTTTGGATAATTATACAGTATACATGAATTGTTTATGTCAATAAACGTTTTTTCTTTTTGTATGTTTTCATTATAATTAACTCATGTTTAATGTTAATTATATAAAAATTCTGTAAAAATAAATTATTTATTCATTAAGAGTAGCATCGTATTTAGCCAGTCTAAATTTTAACGTGAAAACTTGAATAAATATTGTAGAAATCTCTTTATATACAATTTTGGTTATATTTTTTTCTTTTAAAGTTTGACTTTTTATTAATTATCAAGATCTTCAATTATCTTTATCCAATCATAGATAATATATAAACTCATAATTATCGATAATATTTAATGATTTTTAATTCAAAATTCAATTTTTACTTGATAAATATATGTTCAAAAATTTATCTACTGAAAATATATTAGTTTGGATAATTATAAACTAGACATGAATTTCTTTTGTCAAAAAATGTTTTTTTGAATGTTTTCATTATAATTCACTCATTAAATTTTGACATGTGCTAGGAAATCGCGGTTTTGTTTTTAAACAAAATTCTATAAGATAGTGTATAGGTTTGAACAAATTTATTCAGAACCGCAAATCAAATCGTACCAAATTGAAAAATAAAACAAAACCAAATTGAATTGAATTTCATAAATAACCAAGCATATCGTATATTATTAGAATCGGAAATTTAAATCGAACTGAGAACCTAATGGATACCTAAATTTTTAAAATACAAATTATATGCTTACAAATATTAATTATATTTAACTCATAATTAGCTATCTATTATTAAGTTGGAGTAATGATATTTGACTATTTATTACAAAAATATCATTTGGTAAAGCAATGGGAAAAACTTTATTTTACCTTCTAGTGTTAAATATGAGTATTTGATCGTTTATATCATTTTCGATTCTTTGCATTTATGAAAATTCAAAGTATATACTGAAAATTGTATCTTCTCGAATATACAAATCTGGATAATCTGAAACATATAGATTTTCTTACTATATATTGGGAAATATATAATAAATAATTTTAAAATTTAGAAAATAGGATTTAGTGTATATAGTATGGAGTTTATGATTAATACTGGATTATAAACTTTAAAATATGTCATAAATACTTTTATCGACAACACTATACAATGTTTTAATATAGTCATGATTATTAACTGTGATTCATGGTATCTCTCTACATACCATGAAACACAGTTTATAATCAACATTAAACAATATTGAATGGGGTAAGCATATATGATTATAATAAATTTGATTTATTTAGTTATAACTTTTGGTTAATTGTAGAAGAAAATATAGGGTACAAAGCATTGATTGATATTTTATAGATATAGTTAGATTAATTATTATATCGGCAAACATTTAATTAGTAAATAGTAATAGATAGGTCTAACAACTTTGTTTAAATAGATTTTTTAGAGTAATTTTCTTTTTAATAGTACAAATGTTTAATGTTAATTATATAAAAATAATTTAATTTTTCATAAAGGGTAACATGTAGTTAGCCACTCTAACTTTTAACGCGAGGACTCGAATGCGAAAAATCACTTCGCAAATACTAGTATAGATATAGATATAGATATAGATATATAATATTTTATAATAAATAAAAACTAAATAAAAATATTTTATAAAGTTATATATATACTATTGTTTAAGAAGTGATTTGGCTTAGTTGTCATGTTCTTCATAGTTTTAGGTTATTTTGCTCATTTGTCATGTTTTTATTAATTTTGGAATCTTATGTATCATATTTTCTATAATTTTAAAATTTTAAATTATTAGTCCACGATTTTAAGTTTAGTCATTAGTTTTAATTAAGAAGTTTTGAATTGTTAGTTTTAAACAATTTTAGTGATTATTTAATAAATATTTTTCATTATATTCAGGATAATTATTAAATTTAGCAATAATTTTATGGATATGTTCATATTATGTTTACTTTAGAAATACTAAATCATATAATATTATTTTTCTTATTTTCATTTTTATTTAGAAGCTTATGTGTCATATTTTACATGATTCTAAATTTATTCAATATTTTAATTAATAAGTTTTTTAAAAAATTAGTCATAAATTAATATATAATTTTTATTATATTAAGAATAATTATTAATTATAGAAATAATTATATAGATAAGTTCATCTTATGTTTACTTTAGTAATTTAAATTACATAATATTATTTAGCTTAGTTTTCATATGTTTATTACTTTTTAGAAACTTATGTGTCATATTTTTCATGATTTTAAGTTTAGTCATTAGTTTTAATTAATAAAATTTTGAATTTTTATATTTTAAACAATTTTAGTGATTATTTAATAAATATTATTCATTATATTTAGGATAACTATTAATTTTTAGTAATAAGTTTATAGATATGCTCATCTTATATTTACTTTAGTAATATTAAACCGTATAATATTATTTATCTTATTTATCATGTTTTTATTAATTTTTAAAAGCTTATGTATCATATTTTATAAGATTTTAAGTTTAATCATTAGTTTTAATTAATATCTTTTGAATTATTAGTCCATGATTTTATTTTTAGTCATTAGTTTTAATTAATAACCTTTTAAATTATTACTTTTAAACAATTTTAGTGGTAATTTAATAAATATTTTTCAAGATAATTATTAATTTTAGAAATAATTTTTTAGATATGTTAATCTTATATTTATTTTAGTAATATTAAATCATAAAATATTATTTTGCTTATTTATCAAATTTTTATTAGTTTTTAGAAGCTTATGTGCCATATTTTCCATGATTCTAAGTTTAGTCATTAGTTTAAATTAATAAGTTTTGAATTATTAGTTTTAAAATATTTTTTGTGATTATTTAATAAATATTTTTATTATATTCATAATAATTATTAATTTTAGAAATAATTTTATAGATATGTTTGTATTATATTTACTTTAGTAATATTAAATTGTATAATATTATTTTGATTATTTGTCATATTTTTATTAGAGTTTAGAAACATATTCGCCATATTTTATTGATTTTAAGTTTATTCATTAGTTTTAATTAAAAATAATAATTGTTAATTTTTAAACAGTTTTAGTGATTATTTAATATATATTTTCATTATATTCAGGATGATTATTAACATTAACTTACTAATCAAAAGCTGTGAATCCAAAAATTGCAATCTCTTGCTGTTATAATTCAAAAATCTATTTTTTAATAGAAATATATTTTTAATTATTGTAGAATTTGTTAAGAAGTGTTACTATAGACAATATAAAATCTAACTAAATTGATGTTCATAGGAATTATGAAAAAAAATGTTCAATTAGTATATTATTATTTGATGTAGAAAGGTTTGTTTTCATATGCTTTACTGATAATTAATAATTATGGTTTTATTTTATAGATTTATATTTTTATGTTATTTTAAATATTAATAAAACTTTGTTAGGTTATTATGATGATTATGTTTTTACATGTAAGGTTTAATGACATAAGAAATAAAAGATTTTGCAATTAATAAGTTATTATCTAAGTTTTTTGTAATAAAAAAGTCAAATTATATATTCAGATTAATTTAATATTTCAAATTAATTAAATAAATTTAAATTAAAATAAAAATTTATATTAAAACTAAATTTGGTTGAGTATATATTAGTCTGCACAAGGTGCGGGACATCATCTAGTTTATAAATAATGGTCATCATATGTAACTAAATAACACAACCTTGCTTGTTCAGATTATTCACTAGTTTTGTTGGTAAATTTTAGCAAAATATTTGGTTACAAGGCAAGACTTAGATATTGATCCAAAACAAAAACTATAGTCAACCGGTTCCGGTTTGATAAACCAAAATTTTCAGAGAGAAAAGAGGGAAAGAGAACATAATTGCGCAGATAAAAACTCGGATAGATGATCAAACCAAACCTGGACCCCAGACGACGATGATTGAAGAAAAATATAGGGGGAGATACGAAAATCTAAAGGTAGCAGAAGCCCTCTCGAAGAATCATCTCTACCCATTGGCTTGCAATGAACTGAGCTCCATAATCGATCTGGGTTACTCTCAATTTCCCAAAGACCTCAAAGCTTTCATCTTTCGAGATTGTCTCTCCGCTTTTCGTCTTCTTCCCGAGTAAGTTGTGAAATTCATCTCAATTATTGTTGGGGGCTCTCCTCTCTCTACACCTAATCTATTGCTTCTAGGGTTGGCTCTGTTTATGAAAAAAAGTTCAATAATCGAGCAAGTATATACCAAAGTTTGGAACTTTCAAGTAGAGGATTTGGTGTAATGGTAAAAGTGGATCGTTGAGAATACTCATTAAGAGCACCTTATTCGTATAACCAAAATTTCATGTAGATTCTCTTGATTTTATCTCGCTGAATCTATGTTTCGTCTCCTCAAGCCTTTTAAGACTTATAATACATCTAACAGTTTCAGTTTCTATATATTTTAGGATGAACACATCAGCTGCTGTTTCAGCCGCGAACCTTCTTGTGAAGAGCGTAGAATCAGCATTCCCAAAACAGAAGAAGAATTTAGCCATTGTAGAGTTTAAGCAGGCAAAAGTAGCACTTAAGAGACGCACTAAGAGCCATCATGAACATATAGGTATGTATGTTTTTCTACTTACTATTTTCCTGTAAATCTCCTCTTTAATTGCCCTGAGATAATACCCCCAGATATGCCTTCGCTTCCACAAGATATCCTTGTTCACATCTTCAGTCTCCTTGATGTATCTTCCCTACTCTCCTCATCTCAAGTCTCTCGGTACTACTACTACTACTACTACTTCCTCCTGTAGTTAGTATATTTGCACATTGCAGAGCTTTTTTTTCTTGCTCTTTTTTTTACCTATATGGAATGTTTGTAGCTCATGGAACCAAGCAACGTGTGAAGGCTCTCTGTGGCGTTCACTATTTTATCTTCACTTTAGTCACAAAGTCTTGATTCATATTCATTTCGGTATTGACTGGAGAGAAGCCTTTAAGAACGAATATATCTGTAAGGCATTTATCTATCCTCTCTCTTTCAACAAAAAATCGCTTTCACTTTGTAAAGCATACATGTACTTTGCGTAACCTTGCAGTGTATAATTCATCAAAGATGTTAAGATCTGGCCGAGGTTACTGCAGTTTCTGTGACTCCGTTGTTTGGCACGAAAACTTGACATGTCCAAAGAAACAATGTCGGTTGAAATCAGGCAAGAAGCCACTCGACCTCATGTTAACTCACCAGGTATAAGCCTTTTTTCCTCTTTCGAGAAATGTTTTTTGGTAGGGCAAGTTATCTATATGTTTTTTGGTGGTTTTGTTTCTTAACAGGTTGTTAACTATTTACTGGGGACAACAAGTTCATCTGATGAAAGTGATTCGGAGGATGAGGCTGTTCGTGGACTATGGGCTTATCCTACGCTGAGTTTCAAATGGCGTGTAGCGAGCTAAAGCGATTAGGGGCTCGACTCTCGCCAAGCGCCATGGCGAGGCAAGTCGATCGCCATGTGTAACACACTTAAAACGGTTGTTGTTATTTTTTAATTTCCAACTCCACGTTATGTTATGGCAATAACAAAAACACAGTAAAGAGAAATTAAAACAACAAATTTGTTGAGGAGTTGTTCTTCTTGGATGATCCTCCGGCGGCCTCAAACATAGTGGAAGTTCAAAGTTGAAGAGAAGAATATAAGACAAGGGAAGAATGATGCGAGAAGAGAACATAGGTTTGCTTGATAGGAGAACGTCATAGTATATGAGAACATAGAACTAGCTGTGAAAGAAAAGAGTTTGGGACTTAAAAGTGAATAGAGAATAACAATATCAAAGAAAGAGCTGATGAAGAACTTAGGGACTTATCATATAGTAGATTGAGTTAGGGTTTGTTGATGGATTATATTAGACGGCATAGCTTCATGTTAAAGGGACTTCGGCTAGTCCGTTTAATAACCTAAATCTATACAAACCAAGATGGTTTGTCTAAAATCAATGATGCTTCGTTATAGAAGCGTTAGAAACTACATGTAAAGCGTTCAATAGCGATCTCTATGTGTATCTCGCCTAGCTTCGAGGTTGTGAAGCGACGAGGTCACCGCTACACCTCGCCAAGCGTTATGGCAAGGAAAGCGATCACTATTTAAAACTAAGATCCTACACTACAATAGTTTCGTAGCTTTACCAATTTGTCATGTATGTTACAACTCTTTTACTCATATGCACATCGTATTCTGACTCAGTATTTCAGTAAGAGACAAAAAAAAAAAAAAAAAAAAAAAAAGTAAAAAGTAAACATCTCTTGCTTGTTTGCTTGGGCTTGTAGGCTTCGAGGGTCTTCGGCCCCATCTATTCATATCAATATTTTTTGGGTACACTACGTATAACATCTTTAAAATGAAACTCCATGAATTCATCATTTGTCAAGGATTTCATATGCATTGATTACAGATCAAGTCGTTATAGACTTTCAATGGCGCCCACTACAAAAAGTAGATCAGTTACTAAAAGAAACTAAGATGAGTAAGCATCCAAAAACTAAGATGAAAGAGAAAAAGTAACAAAAAAAAAAATGAGATGTGTATATTGTTGCGTAGTAGTGAATAATTAATGGTAATTGGAAATAAAAACTATCAATTTTAAAGTATAGAAACATTCGGGTTCGATTTGCATTGGGGTAGACTATTTATAATGTTTGGGTTTATAAATTTTTATATGAAAAAACGCGATTTTCTCTCTATACAAACGAGTGAATAGAAGTGCGACTATGCGGTTAGCTTTGGTGTCGGGTTCCTTTACTGGCGTCAGAGGCTTTTCTCTCCTTCTTTGTTTTTCCTTTTGCTTTCTTCCCTCATCTCTCCTCTGTTGTCGATATGTATGTCTCTTTGGTGGAGGTTTCATCGTTGGAAGCTAGATCCGCTCCCCCTCCGACTAGGTGGGGGAAACAGCCATTCCGGTTATCCCTTAACATACTTCAGGTTTTCCCCTCGACAAAGACTTTGTCATCATATCAGCTCCATTATCATCTTTATGAATTTTCTCAAGTTCCATTTTCTTAGAAGCAACCACATCACGTATCTAATGATATCTCATTTGAATGTGTTTCGATTTCAAATGAAATGTAAAAAAAAATCTGAGGCAAATGGCTTTTTGGCTATCACAAAGTAACACATACTTTTCTTGTTTGAAACCGTTCTCTTCACTAAAGTTTTTCATCCACAACAATTCTTTACAAGCTTCAATTGCAGCAATGAATTATGCCTCAGTGGTAGATAATGCAACACACTTTTGCAACCTTGACTTCCATGCCACAGTTCCACCCGCAAATGTTACCAAGTAACCCGAAATAGACTTGCTAGAATCAACATTTCCAGACATGTCAGAAGCAGTGTAACTGACTAACAAGGGCTTCTTACCTCCAAATGTGATCTTCAAATCAGAAATTCCTCGGAGATATCTCAAAATCCACTTCACAACATTCCAATGTTCTTTTCCCGTATTGAAGAAAAACCTACTGACAACTCCAACGGCGTAGGCTAAATCTGGTCTTGTACAGACAATGGCATACATCAAACTACCCATTGTAGAAACATATGGAACCTTCGCCATATCTTCCTTCTCAGTGTATGTCTTCGGACTCTGTTGACTGCTCAATCTTAAGTGTGCAACAAGAGGAGTACTCAACACTTTGAACTTGTCCATGTGAAACCGTTTAAGTACATTTTCAATGTACTTCTCCTGAGACAAGTGAATCAACTTCTCACCTCTGTCTCGAACAATTCTCATACCGAGAATCTGTTTCGTTGGATTCATATCTTTCATGGCAAAGGACATGCCAAACTGCTCTTTCAGCTCCTTAATTATGTCCATGTTCCTGTCCACAATCAAAATATTATCGACATACATCAACAAGATGATAAAATCATCTTTTCACCAAACACCTTCACAAATACACAATGGTCTTGAACAGTCTCTTCATAACCATGCTCCCCCATAACATACTTGAACTTCATGTACCACTGTCTTGGTGCTTACTTCAATCCATAAAGGTCTTTTTCAAGCGGCAAACCAAATTTTCTTTGTCGTTTTTAACATAGCTTTCCAGTTGTTCCATGTAGATCTCTTCCTCCAAATCACCATGAAAGAAAGCAGTCTTCACATCCATTCGCTCAACCTCTAGATCAAGGCTTGTTTCCAATCCAAGCACAACCCGAATGGATGACATCTTCACAACAAGAGAAAACGATTTCATCATAATCAATCCCTTTTTTTTTTGATGTAACCTTTCACAACCAATCTAGCCTTGTATCAAGGTGACAAACTGGTATCCTCATGCTTCATTCTGTTCACCCACTTATTAAGCAGAGCCTTCTTGCTCTTAGGCAATTCCACCAACTCAAAAGTGTGATTCTCTTCAAAAGAATTCATCTCCTCATCCATGGAACCAAACCACATATCCTTGTATTTATCCTCCAAAGCTTCATCATAGCTTTTAGGCTCTCCTCCATCAGTAAGTAAAACATACTCACTAGGATCATACCTTGTCGACGGCTTAAGACCTCTCTCGGATCTTCTAACAACAGTAGGTTGGTTCTCAACAGCTGGTGTCTCACCATGATCGTCACCATGATCACCACTACCATCTTCATGTGTGGGAGCATTTGCACTGGATGTATCATCATGAACTTCAACCTCAATTTCACTGTAGACCGATATAGAAAGAGTAGCTTTTGAATCGATCAAACCTTCATAAACCTGAGTTAGAATTTTGGACTTATCAATGTCCTTAATCGCTTGATCTTCCATGAACACAACATCTCTACTCCTTACGAGCTTCCTCTCAACGAGATCATAAAATCTGTACCCAAACTTTGCTAGAACATAACCGATGAACACACACTGTTGTGACTTCATCTCAAGCTTCGATTTCTCATCCTTGGGAATATAAACAAATGCCTTACATCCAAAGACCCTAAAGTGACTGTAAGAAACATCCTTACCAGTCCAAACTCTCTCTAAAATATCACCATCCATTGGAGCACTCGGTGACAAATTCAGCATATGAACCACCGTGTTCAAAGTTTCTCCCCATAAAATCATCGTTAAGCTTGACTGTGAGATCAAACATCTCATCCTCTCGACAATCGTCTTGTTCATCCTTTAAGACAATCCATTAAACTGTGGAGTCTTAGGCGGCATGAACTAATGCCTTATTCCATGCTCTTTGCAATAAGCATCAAATGGTCCAGAATACTCTTCACCATTATCAATGCGGATACACTTCAGCTTCTTCCCCATTTGTCTCTTAACCAACGCCACAAATGCTTGAAATATCTCAGCACCTGATCTTTCGTCCTCATAGGAAATACACACAACTTTTTTGAATGATCATCAATGAAAGTCACAAAATATGATACGCTGCCAAGAGATCTTGTCTTCGTTGGATCACACACATCTGAATGTACCAAATCCAGTACCTTAGACTTCTTAGAAGGCACTACTACCGTGCAAACGAGAGAGCTTTCATTTACTACTACCGTGCAAACTGTAGAAACCCTTATCATCAAGTATTCTCGTAGATATCAGATTCATCCTAATATCATGAACATGTTTAACATCCTTAAGCATTAACCTAGTCCCAAGACTAGTCTCCAAGCAAATATCACCAATGCCAGCAACCTGAGTCATTGCATCATTTTTCATCTTCACAGAACCATAATTACTCGTAATATAGGTAGAAAACAAATCTCGTTGTGATGTAGCATGAGTAGTACCTCCACTATCAATCACACAACTAGTGTCTTGGCATAGGACATTAATAGTATCACCCTCAAGAAGAATGAGAAACTAATCTTTGGTGACGGTCACCTGTTCCATCTTTTTCTTGATTTTCTTGCTGCTTGTTTTTCAACTTCCAGCAATCCTTCTTCATGTACCCTTTCTTATGATAGAAATAGCACTTCATATTAGCAAATTTATTAGATTTGCTCATGCTCTTGTTCTTGTCCCTCTTGGGATCTCTATACAAACTGATCCCCCTTGACTCAGTAACAAAGACAACATAACACGAACTGCTATCATTCGGTTGCCTTCTTGCTTCCTCATTAAAAACATTGTTCTTCACTGAATCCATCGAAATAGTACCTTCCGACGCGGAGTTACATAGAGACATCTTGAAAATCTTCCAAGAATCTGATAAAGTACTGAGAAGCCACAAAGCTTGAATCTCATCATCAAACTTGATGCTCATATCAGATAACTTGTTGAGAAATCCCTGAAACACATTTAAGTGATCTGTCATCGGAGTCCCCTCCTGATACCTCAGCTCAATCAACTTCTTGATCATGTACATCTTGTTATTTCCGATTTTCCTAACATACAACTGCTTCAGCTTCAACCACAAAGAACGAACATCAATCTCAGTCTCAATATGATGCAACACATTATCATCTACCCACTGCCTTATCAACCCACACACTTGGCGATGCAGCAACTTCCACTATTCATCCATCTTCTTTTCAAGTTTCTTCTCCTCAAATACTAGAACATGGAATTCTTTAACAAATAACAAGTCTTCCATCTTGCCCTTCCATAGATGATAGTTAGCACCATTCAAGCTTATTATCCTGCTCATTTCCATCATTCACACAAGTAAACAGTAACCCGAAATTATCAAACCCAAAGCTCTAAAACCTGAAGCTCGGATACCACTTTGTTGGGGAAAAGAGACACGCGCAGTGGAATGTATGATCGTGTTCTCCTGACCTTGTATGAACCTGTGAAGAAAATACTTTGACGATGTCATGATAAACAATAAGCAATAACTTACATGAGACAATCACTTTTTACGTTGGAAAACTTCATCGATGTGAGAAGGAAAAACCAACGGGACCGTAGTCCACTCAAAAATTTACTATATAAATAGGTATAAGTACAACCACGTCCTCCATGTTTAACAACCTGGACAGAACAGAGACTCTAGCTACAAAGAGTTATCTCCAACACAAGAACTACAACAACAAGAGAGCAACAAAAAGCTTCAAAATCGACAGCAACCAAACGACCTCAGCTGACATAGATTCCGGCAACCAGAGACTAATCCCACCGTAAAAATCCAAGATGAACAAGTCAAAAACACCTCTGCCAAGCTTCAGCTCAATCAGAGGAGATCTCACCGTTGGATTTACCAAACACTCAAGATAACACTACTGAAGAACTATGACGACCAGCTTCACTAAAATCCAGACAATAGAAGATCCAACCGTTGAAATCCAAATCCATTCGGTGAAACTCTAACTAACTGACTGAAGAAGCTTTCCACAAAATATCAGCCTGATCAGAATCCGTTTGAACCTCCAAACCTGCCTTGAAAAACCCAGATGAAATCTGTTTTCTTCTCTCCTTTTCTCTCTTTTGTCTTAAGAGTCTTCTTGAATACTCTTCTTTTATTTTCTTGTGTTATCTTTTTCTTACCGCATAAATTACATTAAGAAACTTTATATAGTGTCTCACTAACCCCAAAAGCTCAAATACTAATCTCATGGACTAATACCAATGGTCCAACTTCCAAGTTTGGTTATGACCAACCAAGCCCAATTGGTTTCGTCCATTTAGGAGAAACCCAAAAATATGTAATCTAAGGGATGTCGTCGCGTTATGTTGTTTATAGCAGGTTCTGCTTCAGTTTGGTGATTGCTTTCTGTTTGCTAGGGTCTCTCACGTTTCTGGTCTCAAGCTTCTTCTCCTTTTCGTGAATGTTATGGAGTTCCTTCATCTCCGCTTTGTTGTTTAGCTTCGTTTCTAGCGGGATGTGATCCGAAGCGTAAGGAAAAACGCTTTAGGTTCCCTAATTTGGGCACAGGATGGCGTTTGATAGCTAGTGTTCGGTGAACCATTTGGTTCTCTTGGCAGGTTGTTCTTTATCTTTTTGCAGGTTATGAAGCAATTGTTTCCAGTTGTGCTTTCACTGAAGCATATCTTTTTGATGCGTCTCACTTGGTGGTTTGTATGTTCACGGCGAGTTGTATTATTGGTTGTGGGTTTTGGAGGATATGGTGACTCTTCTTCGGGTTTGTTCTCTCTTCTTCTTACTATTGGCTTTGATGTTAAAAGTTTCATTGATAGTGAAGATTGCAAGTCTGAGGAGTTCATCAAGAATCAGCTACTCTGGTGATTATACGAGATGTTCTGGCAATTGAGGCAACGAAGTGAACACCATTCTCAAGTGGTTATATCAAAAGTTGAAAATGGTTATTGATAATCTAAAGATAATAAAACAATTAGTAGAACGCGGCGGATGGTTGAATGAATCTAATTTAGTTTAGTTAAATTTGAATCATTTTGGTCAAATCAGATTTATAATCGATCTTTGTATTTCCAAATTTTCGGATTTGAATTTTAATTAATATTAAAATAATAATAATAATGTTTGGGTTTCTGGAAAATAGGTCAAACTATTTTTTATTTTATCAAAGAAAAAACATTATTCTAATCAAATGTAGATGTTTTACACTTCTAATAATTATAAGGAAGTTAAGTAAGCCAGTGGGTAAAATTAATGCAAGTCCACGCAATGTTCATTATGTATATATTATAAATAACCTAATGATAGTCGTGGAAACCATTAACATTTTCATTTTTATGAAGCGCAGTTTTCTGTAAGCTCATACCTAATACTGAATTATATCTTCTACTTCTCTTTATGTTAATTTAATTTATTTTCATTATCACCTTTTTATTTTCTTATATCAGAATTCGTTCAACACCTAATAAACAATGATATTAGATGTGTTGATCCATACATACATTCCATGACAATTGCGTGGATTTAGTTATTCACGTATAATCATATCTTCTGTTATATTCTATAAGTCATTTTTAGGTATAAGCACTTTGTCGGTATAGCTCAATGCTATCCTTAGATTCCTTGTGCTTTTTTTTTTTATCACCAACTATCCTATAGTTTAAGTGTTATACAGCCAAATATAAACCAATTTCTAAAAAAAAAAATTGCGTTTAATTGTAGTAACAAAGAGCAATATACTGTAACGAATGAAATTAAATTGTTTTGGTTCGTTAGTTCATACGTTGGTGCATTGAAACCAACAAAGCTGGGGAAAGCTAAAGCATTAAACATAGTTAGGCTAACCAATAACTTATAAACTAAAAGCCAATGTTTTTGATTCTCACTTGGAGTATTAAAGACTTTAAAGTTAGAAAACAAAGTGTTAACAAAAAAAAAAAAGGTTACAAAGCAAGCTGTTCTTTAAACTTTAAAGTGAAAGAAGGTCGAAAATATTTTTGAAATTCACGAAAGAAAGAGCTTTCAAGTCAAAGCTTTTGAGGTTAAAACCTTTGGAATATACAGACCTACACAATAAACAACTTATTCTTTCAAAGTAGAGACAAAAGGAAAATTGAACTATGTAAATGGGCCAAATATACTTTTGTCATGGAAAGAACACGAGGCTTATCTTTAAACACAATAGTCAGAACGTCACAGATCTAAACTCTTCTTCTTTTTCTGTGGACTAAACATTTCTTTTTGTTATTCTTATTTGAATATCCGTGTTCTTCCTTCTGCATGACTTCTTTTTGCTATCTTAGATACGAGTTCGTGTTCGTGGTCGTGGGGGATCTATCATACTCTAAAAACAATTGTGGGCAAAACATGTTTTTTTTTTTTTTTTTTGGTCGAAAGCAAAACATGTTAGTATTATGTTTTCATATTTATTGCTATATAGTTAATTATATTTGGAGGTTTTGACATTAATCGAAAATTTGATAAAACTGTTGACTATTCCCTCACACGATCCAACGATATTTAAGTTTTCTTGTCCTGTCTGTATCTCTCTTTTTTTTTATGTAACACTACAATATGGACTCTACCCAAATGTGCCACTGTATTTTGTACCGCCTGCTTTTTCATGAGTTGAATATGAATATCTATGGGTTGAATCCAAAAGAGAATTTGCTTAGAAAGTCTAGACCTGGCCTCGGTTTCCATTGGTCCAGAGCCACAATCTAGGCTTTCACCATCCAAGGACCTTGAGACAGAACATGATTGAGGCTAGTTTCACTGTTGAAGATAAAATGAATTCGGTTTGGTTTCATCTTGCTTTCATTTTTATCTAATAGTCAATGTATTTTTTGTCCATACTATAATATTGTAGGCTCTTTGTATTTGTTTCAATTTGTTTTTCTTTCCAAATATGATTCTTTTGTTTGAGATGTTATTATTGTTATCTTTCTTTTTCTTTATCTAATACTCTCTCTGTTTCATATTAGTTGTCGTTCTAGGTTTATGCATACAGATTAAGGAAACATTTAATTTTACATATTTTCAAAATAAAAACACTATTACCAATACACCTAACCATATATCAACCAATAAAAAAATAGAATAGAGAATATTACCAATAAATTTTGTATTGAAAACCGAAAACGACACTTATTTTGAAACAAAAATTCTACTCGACATATAATTTGAAACGGATGGAGTATTGTTATCTTATTAAAAAGCAATTTAGCGCTAAATAAATGAAGACAATAGATGGAACAAATGTTTAGCCGTGGCGTGAAAAAAATAAAGCAAAAGTAAAAAGAAAAAAAGAAAGGAGCGGTAATAGAAAGTAGCAAGAAAGCCAATTAAAAAATAAAAATAATACAAACAATAATCTGTTATTTTATTCTTTTTCATCTTAAATGCAATTTTCATTTATCTTTTTTATCTTCCTTTACAAAAAATATAAAAAAAAGATAAAAAACATTTCGAAAAGCTCACCTTCTCTTTCTTCTTCCTTCCTTTAAAACCTCACTTAGCCAGCCATTCCCGTTGACAAAAGCCAACCTCTCTCTCTCTCTCTCTCTCTCTCTCTCTCTCTCTCTCTCTCTCTCTCTCTCTCTCTCTCTCTCTCTCTCTCTCTCTCTCTCTCTCTCTCTCTCTCTCTCTCTCTCTCTCTCTATGGATGCTCTTAGCTTTGTGAAATACTGGCTAACGAACAACACCAACGGCAATAAACCCCGCCGTGAAATCAGAATCTCAGAATCCGCCGTGGAATCCTCCACCGCATTGGGAGATCCCGAAGTTGATCTCTGCGAAGAAGATGATTCCTTCTTCGAGCTCGAGATCTCTCTCTCCGACTTCTCCTTAAAGAAAAACAAAACCCCTGAAGAAACAGAAGAGAAACAGAACACGTTCTCTGTCTCCAAAAGCAAAGTCCTCCCTTTCGTCGAACCCACTTCTCCGACCACTCTCCTAAAACCCAGTCAAAAGCTCCGTGCTTTCTCCTTCAAGAAGTCACCGACGACGGAGAAGAAAGAACCCAGCAGCAGAAGCCTCAACGTAAGGTTCAGATTCGAAGACGAGTCGACAACGAGGTGGGAAGACTCTGTTTCCTCTGTTTCTTCCTCTTCAAAGAGATTCTTTGACCTCATAAAGCCACTGTACAATAAAACAACGAAGAAACAGAGCGTCAACAGTGTATCCACTTCTCCGGCGTCTTCACCGACCGCGAGAGAGAAACAGAGGAGTAATATTACTCGAAGCGTGAAGAGACAACTTGGGAAGAGCCGGTCGGCGTCTGCGGCTGTCGGAGGCATGTCTCCGGCGAAGAGGCTCGACGAGTCTTTACAAGTGCAACAAGATGGGATTCAAAGTGCAATTCTCCATTGCAAGAAATCGTTTCACGGGTCGAGAGGTATGCAAGAACAGTCTTTTCCTCTCTATTTGATTTGGGTTTATGGTGAATTTTAATGGGTATCTCTTTGATTTCAGAATCTTCTATGCTATCACGATCTATTAGTGAATCTTCCTCACAAGAGAAACTCAGTACTTCGTCTTCTGAAGGTATACTATGAGTTTTGTATATGGATACTTTTATTTAGGTGAAGGTTAATTCTGAAAATTTGCTAATTAAAAAGATTTACTAATGTTTTTTTCTTTGTAGATTCGTATTTGTTTTCAAGAATGTCAAGCGATTCATCAATGTCGGAGAAATCAACGGATAGTCTGGCTTCAATCAAGGAACAGAGGGAGAGGATTAGCGATTAGTTTTACTTTTGTCATAAGAAAGAAAAAGTAAATTAAATCGCAGGAATTTTAGTCTTTTGAAAAATTAGTGTAAAAATACTTAGTTTGAAAGTGGTGATGATGATGGCAAAACAGACAAATCTTGTTGCAGCATCAGCAGTCTCTCAGATTAGTGATGGGTCTTTCTTTTGCCTTTGTATTGTGATGGATCATTATGTGAATCCTGACACCTAGAAATTTGAAAAAAGAAATATACTAGTATATATATATTTATTACATATCTCTGTCGTCTTCGTTTGTCACACAGCTGATCTCACAATGTGTCATATTTCAAAATTTCTTAAATTCTCTTTAAAATTCCCTTATAAGACTCTTACTAATTGTACTAAAATAATTGTTGCTTTCAGTTTTTAAATATGTTATTATCTAAGGATTGGTTAGAGAACGAAAACTGAAAAATGCGTTCAGTGTTACAAAAGTCAATAGGTAAAATATCAAATAAAAATGGAACCATTTCATTTATAATTGAGAGCATTACACTATAGGTTACTTTATGGTAGGTCTTTAACATGTTTAGGTACTTTTTGCTGGAGGTGTATTTTGGGATTGTCTTTTTGATTTTCTGTTCCCAGAATACCCCTGGTTGAAACGAGACTGAAGATCTGTTAACCATGACGTAAATACTAGTTACAAAATAATTAAATGGAAGTGATCGAAGTTGAAGGTGGAAAGTAGTTGACTTTCATACTTTTTCTGAAGGCCAGAAGATAAGAGATTTGAGATATGGATTGAGTCGGTGTGGTCATCAATAACATATGAAAGATGGTCAAAAGTGATGTGGTCATGGATAACACTAGAAGAACAGTGAAGGTATTGTTGACTGTGGTCAGTAGTAGTGTGGTTATAGATAGGGAAATGTGTCTAGTGGTTGATGTGGCCTGGAGAGTTGTGGATGCATACAAGTTTTTTAGATAAAAAGTTGTGGTTTAACATCGATTAGGCTAAATTGTAAAATTAAAATATTTGGGACAAAATCGATTGGATCATTCTGCACATTTTAAAAGTTAAGATAAATTCGTGAATACCCAAAATTTGGAGAATCAGATCTGCAAATATGGAGAAACCACCATGGGTGTGCTCGATCCTTTTTCTCTTTTGGTCTGGTTGATGACGACGTTTCCGGCGGCCACCACGACGGGAGAGCTGACCACAGAGAGGACGAGGCCACTTGAACAGAGATAACATGGTTTTGGCGGCTTCGAATCGATATCGGCTTCATACCACCGCGAAGAAGCTTGTGCCATGGCGGAGGATTGAAGACTCAATAAAGCACGATATCGAGATTGGTTTGGTGCTGAGGAAATTTCGTCAAGCTTCAATCTATGTTTCGGAAGAGAAAGTATGTACGAGTCGTTGTCTAGGGTTTGAAATTGGGGATAATGAGAAGTTGGTTTTCAATAGAAAAAAGATAATTCTTTTAATTTTATTTTGGGGGTAATTTAGATATTGACACAACATAAAGTACATGACATGCATAAAGTATGCTAGAGTGAAAATGAGTGAATATAAAGTATGTCTAAGTGTAATTTTCTCTTTATAATTTCCAACAAACTTTGTCGAACTTCATCCTTTTTCATTTCAGTATACTACCTTCTTTTTTATTATGATCTTCATGCTATAAATAACAAATATATTTAACATAACATAAAATAAATAATATAATATAATTATAATACGTTGTTAGCACAATTATTTTATTATTAAAATATTTTTCTAACTATTATATTTAGAGTAAGACTTTCACTTTTTTTGTTATGTTTATGATTATCCGAATGCGACTATGTCGTTTTTATCATTAATTTTATAATAGTTACTTAATATATTACAATGACCAGTATACAACTTAAACATTTAATTTGTTATTTTATAAATATAATTTTATTATCGTAATTTATTATTTTACAGATTTAATGGATAATTTATCACCATATATAATTAAATATATTCAAAGATATATCTATATTTATATATATGTTTAAACTGATAAATTTTATAATTATTTGTTGATAATTTATGGTTAATTTTTGTTTTATCTTTTTACTTCCAACAATCATAAATAATTGTGCAAAAATTATTTTCTAAATGGCTAGTTAACGGTTAATGAATGATATTTTTAAAATCTATAAATATATTTACAACTCATTCATTTCATTTCACATCTCTACAAATTTTATTTTACAGAACATTCATTAAAAATGCTTAATCAGTTTTTGTTTTAATAATTGGCTTTTTAGTAGTTGTTTTTATTTTGATGTTTTATATATTTGCATTACTTGTAATCGTATTACTTATGCATGTATTTCTCATATTTTAATGAAATTATATTTTTAATTATGTTCTTTATTATTATTTGATTTTAGAAATCCAATGACAAACATGGAGAAACTTAAATTTTCCGCGTTAGACATCACCAATACCATTATATTTCGTGGGTTACAAATGTCAAATTTCATCTTGAATCTCTTAGTTTATCTAAGATCGTTAAAGAGGATAATACTTCAACTTCTCAAGAAAATGCTAAATTGGTGATATTCCTTAGAAGACACCTTGATGAAAGTATTATTTATGACTATGCCAATATGAGAGATCCTGAATAGTTATGGAAGTCCCTGAAAGATCTTTTTATCATCAGAAAGACATAACACTTCCACTTGCTCGAGATGAATGACAAAGTATGAGATTCCAAGATTTCGACAAAGTGATAAATTACAATTTTGCTGTGTTAGGTAATGTGGCCAAATTAAAATATTAAAGTGAAACGACATCGAATTTCAAATGTTTGAAAAGACATATATCACATTCCACAAGAGTCATATCACCATCCAACAATAATATAAGTTGCGTGGATATACTAAATTTTCATATTTCATTATCGCATTTCTCATAGCAGAAAAGAACAATGAGCTTTTGATCAAGAATCACATGATTCGTCCAACTGGTTTGAAAGCGTTCCCTGAAGCAAACACATAGATGCAAAGAAACCAGTGAAGAAAAATAAGGCTTTTCGAAGTTGTAATCATAATCGTCAAAACTACCGTGGACGTGGACGAAAGTACAATACACAAGATAAATTTCATTCCAGTGGATCCATTCTAAGTAATCCCCTAAAAGAAAATAACACCAAGGAAGTACCTTCCAGAAACGAGAAGATACTTGTTTCAAATGTGATACTAAGGGGCATTGGTCTCGTGTATGTCGTACCCTTGAAAATCTTTATGCTCTATACAAAGAATTTTTCAAAGAGAAATAAAATGAGGTAAACTTTGCGGAACATTCTAATGGTACAATGCACCTCGATGTGTCTAACTTTGTGAATGACTTTGAGGAGACCGCCATCACGGAAGCTTAAGTGTCTATCATGTGATTCTTGAAATTCCACAATTATATCATAAATAATTGTTGATTGTAGAAGATTAATGTATAATTATTATGCGTTTTTCACTTACTCATATATAATTATTGTATCTTTAATACTCTCTCCGTTCCATTAAGATAGAAATTTTGATATTTTTTTTGTTTCATGACAATAGAAGTTTGTAGTTTTCAATGCAACTTTTTTACTTGTTTACCTATATTCCCCTTATTAACTATTAAAAGAAACCATTAAATAATTTTACTTGTTTTGTAATTATAACATGAGATAAAGATTACTTTTGGTATCATAAAAGTATTCTTAAACTGTGTGAAATGTCTAAAACTTCTATCTTAATGGAACGGAGGGATTGTTAATGATATATAATATTTTGTGAATAATATTATCTTATTTTAATTCTTTTTTTGTCTCAAAAATGAACATTACAAATGGAACATCAACTAAGATCAATGTTAGAGATATTTGTATATCAGTTTGTGGAACAATGTACACTATTCTGAAACACAAAAAATATTTTTCTGAACAAAAACCGACAAATATTACTATTAACACAATATCGGATCTTGCAGATTTGATTGAAGGGATTGGTAAAACCCACTTCATATTGCCTAATGAGATGATATTCTTGATAAAAATGCATTATTTTCTCCAAATTCTAAAAGAAATTTGTTGTTTTGACGATATATATATATCTTCAAGGATTTGATACTCAGTCTGCAACTGAAGACAAAAAGATATATATATATATATATATATATATATATTATTCTTGGGAAATCGAGAAAACAAAAAGTGTTGGAAAAACTATCAAAGCTCCCTTTTTGTTTGCATTATACTTATATAAGTGCCATCAAATTATATTTAGAAATTAAAAGAAATTCTGACGATTTTACACTAAAGCATGATCGTCTTGGTCATCAAGGCACCAATATGATGCGAAAAAACATTGAGAACTCACATGATCATTCACTGAAACCCCCCAAAAATTATCAGGAGAATAGAATGACATGTACTGCATGTTCTCTTGGAAAGTTGATTATAAGACAATCACCAACCAAAATAGAAAAGAGCTACCAAAGTTCCTTGAACGAACTCAAGACGGTATTTGTTAACTTATACATCCACCTTGTAGACCATTCTATTATTTTATGATAATGATCGGCGCGACGAGTAGATGGTCACACGTTTGTCTATTGTCATCTCGAAATATGGTGTTTGCGAGATTTTTATCTCAAATAATCAAACTAAGAGTTTAGTTTCCTGATTATCCAATAAAGAGAGTTAGACTAGACAACGCTGGTGAATTCATTTCCAAGTATTCAATGACTATTGTTTGGTAACTAGAATTGATGTTGAACATCATATTGATCATGTTCATACACAAAATGGTTTGGCTGAATCATTAATTAAATATATGCAACTGATTGCAAGACCATTGATCATGAAATCTAAACTTCCATCTTCTGTACATGGATATGCTATTCTGCATGCAGAAACATTGATTCGGGTGAGACCAAGTGCATATCACAATTACTGTCCAATACAGTTAGCATTTGGACGACAACCAAATATTTCTCATCTAAGAATTTTTGGTTGTGCTGTATATGTATCAATTGTACCTCCCCAAACGCACAAAATTGGGACCTCAAAGGAGATTAGAGATATCTGTTGGTTGTGATTTTCCATCAATTATATGATAACTAGAACCGAAAACTGGTGACGTATTTATGAAACATTTTACTGATTGCTACTTTGATGAAAAGATTTTCCTAGTTTTAAAAAACTAAATAAATAAGTATGAAAGGATATTAAATAGTGTGTATCATCTTTACTACACATTGATCCTCTTACAAAACAATCATAATTATAGGTCCGTTGAATTATGCATTTACAAAGCATCGCAAATCAACTGCCTGATATTTTTACAGACACCAAATCAGTTACAAAATCACATATACCAGTTGCAAATGATCCTCACCGTATAGAAATGCTACATAAATATAAAATAGAAGATAATACACAAAAATCTAAAATACACTTAAGCATGGTAGACTTATTTGGTTTAAGGATAAAAAGCCTAGAAAAAGAAAGGAGACGAAAAAACAAAATCCTTCTAATAGTACAGAAAAGTTAGAAAAATGAGCAGTGAGGCCGATGACAATTTTGAACATCATAATTCTGAAGAAAATCATGAGATTTTTATTAATTACAACTATAATAAAAATATGGAATTGAAACAAAGTGAATGGTGTTGATTTTTTTTTTGTACTTTGTTTTAAAGGAAATAAATGAAGAGAGTGATGACCCATAACCAAAATCTACCTATGAATGTCAAAATAGACTGATTGGATAAAATGAAAAGATGTAATACAAGTTGAACTTGATTCACTTAACAAACGAGAGGTATTTGGACATATTATAGTCATACCTGAAGCTCTGAAGCCAGTTAGGAAAAAAAGGGGTTTCGTTTGGAAACGAAATGAGAAAACAAAATAATGAGATACAAGGCTCGTCTTGTAGCTTAAGGTCTTCTCAAAGACCTCAGATCGATTATGAAGAAACATATTCTCATGTTATGGATGCAATCACATTTAGATTTTTGATGAGTTTTGCGGCTAATCAAAATCTAGAGATGGGTTTAATGGATGTCGTTACAATATATCTTTATGGATCCCTAGACATTGATATTTATATGAGAATCTCAGAAGGATTTAAGATGCCAAAACCATTAAGTTCTAAACTTAAGGAGTTATGTGCAATAAAATTGCAAAGATTATTATACGGCTTAAAACAATCTGGACGTATGTGGTATAATCGTCTCAGTGAATATTTAACTAAAAAAATTATGTAAATATCCTATATGCCTTGTGTCTTCAAGAAAACGTCTTCCAGATTTGTTATCATTGTCGTATATGTTGATGATCTAAATATTATCGAAATCCAAGAAAAAAATACAAAAGGCATCCAAATATTTAAAATGAGAATTTGAGATGAAAGATCTGGGACAGACAAAGTATTATCTTGGTCTACAAATTGAACATACTCAAAAGAGAATATTTGTACATCAGTTTACATATACGAAAAGAGTGTTAAAACGATTCAACATGGATAAAGCAACCTCACTTAGCACTCCTATGGTCATCATATCACTTAATGTTGGAAATGATCTCTTTCGGCAACATGAAGAAAATGAAGAAATACTTGATCCTGAAGTACCATATTTGAATGCAATATGAGTATTTATGTATCTTGCAAATTATACCCATCCTGATATATCATTTACCGTTAATCTTTTGGCAAGATTCAAGGTATCTCCTACGCAAAGACATTGGAATGCGATCAAACATGTCTTTCGTTATATCTAAGGAACAATTGATTTAGGATTATTTTATCCTAACAACTCAAACGGAGAAATGGTTGGCTTTGCAGATGCATGATATTTATCAGACCCCCATAAAGCTCAATCACAAACTGGTTAGGTATTCACAATTGGAGGAACTGCTATATCATGACACTTCCAGAATAATTGCTCTCCACGAAGCAAGTAGAGAATGCGTTTGACTCAGATCAATAAGTCAGCACATCCTTTTAAGTAGTTGAATCAACGTCAATTCAGAACCAACCATCTTATATGAAGATAATGCATAATGTGTCGCTCAAATAAGGAAGAGTACATCAAAAGCGTCATAACGAAACATATTCCACCGAATTTCTTCTCATATATTCAAGAACTCGAGAAGAATAAAGAAACTAAAATGATGTATGTTCGATCCTGTGACAATGCTGCAGATCTTTTTACGAAGTCAGTGTGTGTAGCTTGAAGGTTGTGGTTCTGATCTGTCGTCTATGGCTCGGTCTGCCTCATCCTTGGTGGCTGCTCTCTGCTTGTTTGTTCTTCTCACATTCATGGATCATTATGTGTTCTAGCCATCTTGCTTATGGTGTTGAGCTTTGTCAGCATCGCCTCGTTGATCCAGACTTGTTTTCCAGTGAGTTTACATCCTGAGGGGTAATGAAGATCGACTCAGGTTCTCTCGGCCGAAGCAACGCATCGTATGGTGGATCTGATTGGTCAGTTGGTGAAGCTTACGCCGTGGAGACTTTCTGAAAAGAAGGTCCTCCCAGTGCCATGATAGACTCCTTGGTCATCTTGGTAGTACGACTTTTTACTCTTCTTTTGCAGGTACTGATGGGTTTGGTCAAGGTTGTCTCTTCTCATCCCGATCTTTGTAGTGAGGCCGTATGTATAATGATGGAAAACAATCTCTCCCTCGTCCAAATGACCTGCCCCACTGCGGGCTCAAGTTAAGTGGGGTCGCAGCAGGCTGGCCCGTCGCGGGACACGGTACCAGGAAGCACTGACCAATCCTGCCCCGCCTATTGCACATGCCTTTGCGGGTCAGGCCCACGGGTCACCATTCAGAAGTTTTCTTGTGTTCCATGCAACATACGTGTGTCATTTCCTGCAACAAACAATTGTTTAGAAGATGTTTTGTAAAGTTTTTGAAAGATAACATCACTCAAACGTCTTATTCCATGCTTAACTATAGCTTATGCCCACAAGATCAACCAAAAAAACCTCTATCATACGTTTAACAAACATAACTTACCTAACATTACTCTTGTGTTCAATACGAACATAACAAACATAGCTTACTTAACATAACGAGTCATCATTTCAAAATTATTATTTGAATGCAAGTTCCTTTTACAAAAATTATTCTTGTGTTCAATACTTCAGTTCAACTCTGGATTCTTGTACATGTGCACCTAATCTCAAACAATAAAAATCAAAAACAACGAGGAGTTTTTAAGAAATTTTGTACCTTTGCATGGAGCTGTTCAGTCTCTTTGACCATAAGCTCGAACAAAAATCTTTGAAAACCTTCCATAGCAAAAGCATCTTCATCATATGTATCAGGGTTCTAGCGATACTGAGCTCGCTCAAGAAGGTTAAAGATGATAATGTCCTCTTGACGAATCAAACATTATCTTATTATGTCAAGCGTCAAGCTCTGACTCTCGTCCACCCTTAGACTCCTCGAGTATCTGAAAACATATAGTGACACATCAATGCCATAAACACTATGCATCAAGGAATATAATATCATATAACTAAATAAGATTTATTAGAAAACAACATACACTGATTTGCAATAACAAGATAGTAGGCTCTTAAATCCATAGTAATGACACTATTCTGTAGAAAAATAAGTCTAGACTGAAAAGATGTTCATAATTAATTTAAATCCTGCATTTTTGAAAACCATGTCTTAACAAATGAATCTGCAAACAACTTACAAGTACACCAAATGTCTGATTGACCGAAGATTTTCCTTTGAACGGACATCAACTATTTCGTTTTTGTTTTCCCAGATCAAAAGTGAAGAAGAAGAGGCATCAGCCGAAGTTAATGAGTTCTATTCACAGATCGGAGAAGACCGGAAGCAGAGATAAGCACAGTCACCATCTTCGTCTCCGTTTGCTCAAAGCTTTTCGGTGATTCACTGAAAAGACCAAATGAAGAAAGTCAAGCGGTCTACCCAATTGTCTTGCATCCCGCTCGAGGCCCGTCCAGCCCGAGGCCCGAATCCGCACAAGTAATGCCCGTGAGGCCCGCAAAATATTGAGCCTGAATTTTCCCTGCCCAATCCCACCCGCTACAGTTCTTAATGGGCCAGGCCCGCGGGAAAGTCCCTAAAAAGCCATCTCTACGTGTTTATTTATGGTTGTTGGTTTGATGCTCTCAGCCGTCCATGGAGGTATGCTTTTAATGTTATGTATGCGCTTAAGAGACTGCAATTGCTTTAACTATGAGGAGAGTGGAATGCTTATGAATCCTCTCAGATTAACTTGGTTTGGTAGCGAAGATGGAAGGCTCCAGAGTTGCATCCACAACTTGGTTGTGTGGCCGATGACTCCGAACTGCTAATCCGATGGTTTTACCGGTTTTTGCTCAATTTCTATTTGTTTCTAGTTGTAATGATGATGCCTATCGAGAAAATGATTTTTTTAAAAAATTGTTCTGGGTGCTTCTCTATCTTATTCTTCTAAAGACCAAATTAAAAAAAAAAATTCTCTATCTCCCATTTTGTTTGCTTCAAAAAATGACTCAGAAAAAAAGCAAAGAAAAAAAAAATAGAAATGAAGAAGAATGAGTGATCGATCAAAGTGGGAGAGAAGAACTAGATGACAGTGAATTTTGTTACTGATCACAGAGAGAAGAAAAAAAAGAGAATGGGTCGGGTTTATCGTCGGATCTACAAATCGGATTTAAAACTGGGTCATGCTTTAATCTTGTTTGCTATTCGGTATAAGTGATTACGTATCTCGGTTTTGTTCTTAACCACTAAAACCAGCAGTCATGTGTAAGTATGTTTTGAACTTTCATATGGTGGGGTTATATGCTTTTAAATTTAATCGATGAAAAATTAAGACGAAGATAAAATATTGTGTAGAATTGTTTTCTCCCAAATCATCAAAAAAGTGACATTGGAGAAAGACACACCAATATATTGGTTAGTAACTAGAATGCGTAGGATTGTTTGTACAGTAATCCAATAGTGAAGTCAAGTGGAATATTGATTTCCCGCGTATTTTAAACAATTAAAAGGATGTCAAATTATTTTACATATTAAAATGTTGCAAAAGATGCCCAGTGCTTTACGATTATGCTATTGAAAATATTTTGCAAATACACTTCTTTGACACACTAATATCCATACTTCTGTTCCATTTAAAAGTTGCAGATTTTGGGCGGCAACAAAGTAGTTGGTGGGCAGCACGATGAACAATTCAATATATGTTTTTGCCTGTATGAACTATATATAAGTATATTAATTTCCATAAAATTTGTGATTTTATAGCATGTTTGTTTCTCAAGTCGAAGAAACATTTCCAGGTGTTTCTACAAGTGATGTAGACAAAAGAAAAGATCAACACTTTATTAAGTGGTTGAGGACTCAGGTATTACTCTAACTTTTAAATATGCAGAATTTTCCATTCAATGTATAATAACACACTCTTAATTTTGCAGGTTGATTATGAAGACGATCCAGATTATCCTAAGTGGTTACATGAAGTAATTCAAGCTCCACGTGTAAAGGTCACCACATCACATATTTTTTTCACACGAGGCTATACTTTTCACACATATGATTATGGTAGGCAGCAGGCGACTAGTAACTATGGAATATGTGTGAAAGGCGAAACAGATTTCTACGGTATCTTGACGGATATTATTGAAGTGGAATTCCCAGGAATATTGAAGCTGAAATGCGTTATTTTCAAATGTGAATGGTTTGATCATGTCGTGGACAGAGGTGTCCGGTTTAACAAATTTGGTGTAGTTAATGTCAATGGTGGACGAAGGTACAAAAAATATATTTTGTTGCCGTACATGACATGTATATATTAATATTTACGTTTTTCTTATTTTGTAGGTACGACAAATTCGAGCCTTTCATCTTAGCTTCACAAGCAGACCAAGTTAGCTTTCTTCCATACCCCCGAATGAGAGAATCAGGAATAAATTGGTTAGCCGTGATAAAAGTTACACCTCGAGGAAGAATTATTGGTGGGGAAGAACCACCATTGCAAGAAGAACAAATAAATATCGTCGAGCAAGCTCAACAACAAATTGATGACATCTTTCTCATAGATCCGCATAATGAAGAGTATGAAGATGTTATGGATGATGCCACAGACGAAGTTGTTGATGACGAGTTTAATGAAAATGATGATGTTTCTAGTGATGACGAGAATGACAATGTATCTGATTGATGTATCTGTTTTTCGATATAATCAATAAAACTATTTAGATAATTTTTATTAATTAAAAGTATTAACCCTTAAACTTAATTTTAACTTGCTATACTTTTTACTTTCTATCAAATATACTAAAAAAAAAGAAGAGAAGAAAGATACTGGAGTCACATATGGCAAAACCTACGCAAATCGAATCCGCAAGGCTTTACTATATGTAACCCCAATATCTTCTTCACTTCTTTTTTTTCAAATCTTTCTAATTTCAAACCCATATCTCTAAGTATATTGTGTGATTTGGGTGATTGTGTGGGATATGAGGAAGGGAAACACCCATATATATAGAAAAAAGTTTAGTCGTTATTTCCACGTTAACACTTTTCCTCGCCATTTCCTCGCCAAGTGACGTGGATTTAACGAGGAAATATATATATTTTTTTAATATTCCTCGTTACAGCCACGTCACATGGCGAGGAAATGTGTTATTTTTTTTTGTATGGGATACGATACAGGGAAACAGCCATGTATTTAAAGCGTATACTCGCTATTTCCACGTCAACACATTTCCTCGCCACTTCCTCGCTACCTGACGTGGACTTAACGAGGAAATGTTCAAATCCCTAAATCAACACATTTCCTCGCCACTTCCTCGCTAAATGACGTGGACTTAACGAGGAAATGTTCAAATCCCTAAATCCAAACCCTAAACCCTAAACCATTTCTCCCTAAATCCTTATCTTCTACTTCATATATTCTAAATACATCTTCCTTTAAACCAAAATCTCTTCAAACCAATCCAAATTCATTCCAAATTCTATCTTATCCAAAATATACAATATTAATATCTCTTATTTACAATATTAATATCCTAAATCAGATTTATAATTTTAAATCATCTTACAAAAAATATGTTCAGAGTTAAGTTTTATAGATTTGAAAATAAGGTTTATATTTTTATTAAAAAAAATAAAATAAAATTTTCAAAATTTTAAATAAAGATTTTAAAAGTTGTTTCTAAAGTATTTTTGATTTAGAAAACTAAATGTTGAAAAGGAAAAATTAAATTTACAAATAGAGGAGATTGAGGACAGATGATGGTTTGAGAATATATGAAGTAGAATATATGAAAGATGAGATTATAAATTTGGGGTTTGAGATTTTAGGGGTTTAGGATATTGGCCTCGGTATTTCGTCGTAAACAAAAACACGGGCCTCGCTATTTCCTCGTCTCAAAAAAGACGGGCCTCGCAATTTACTCGTAGGACTACGTGGTCTTTATGAGGAACAGACACGGGCCTCGGGCTTTTCTCGTTAATTAACGAGGAAATGGCGAGGAACCCTAATCTTATATATACGCGAAGCCGCGAGGTCTCCTCATTTCCTCTCCTCTACCTCTCCAAATGGTAAGCCTCTCTCTTTCCTCTCCTAGTATAGGGTAGATTAGGTGGTTAGTTTAGGGAATTTAGATTAGGTGGTTAGTTTAGAGAATTTAGATAGGTTTATGGAATATTTTAATAGATTTTAGTTTAAATGTTGGTTTAAATTTTTTTTTTTCCAGAGTATTCGCAATTATCAGCGCACTCCTCATTACGCACAGATGTTCGGTCCGCCGGGTAGCCGGTTAGACCCGCCATCTGTTTCAGGTCCCGGTTCTTCTAGCAGTCAGCAGGAGACTGTCCCCGAGACTCAGTATTCACACAGAGTCTCGCCTCCTCAGATGGCTCCTCCTCCTCCGATGCCAACTCCTCATGTGCCGCCTCCTCAGATGTCCGCAAATCCAGTTCATGCTGATTTGCAGGTGCCTCCGAGTGCCCCTTATTCTCAGTACACTGTCGAGGACATTCTCGCTATGCCAGGCAGAGAAGGCTTACCGATCATAGACCCCGACCGACCAGAGGGAACTATGTGGTAAGTTAAATTACTTTATATTTCTAAAATACTTTTCATTAATAATTTTAAGTTACAATATTTGCTCGACGAAATGTTTTTTTCAGGTTTGGGGTTGACGGACGACTTGTAACAGACGTAACCGACACCATGAAAGGTTACTTCGTGTTGTCACATCCTAACTGGAAGCTAACTCCGATCCACGTCAGAAGGACGTGGTTCAAAATTTACGCTGTAAGTTATTAATTACTATTATTTTTTTATTTTTAAATTTTTAAATTCTCATAAATTATTTACTAATTTAATTTTTTTTGGGCAGCAAAAATATAATTGGTCTCTGGGGGTCACGGAGAAGGTGCGGCAAGCGTTTTACGAGAAGGTGAAACCACGGTTGCTGGACACGGTCTCCAACTGGAAGGGTGACTGGATCGTGAAGGATTATGTGAAAGGCAAACCCGCTGAGCTCACCACGGATGTCTGGGATGGCCTCATCGCCTATTAGAAGGATCCGAACTCCATCAGAGTCGCCCAGTCTTGCTCTAACTCCCGTAACTCAGTTGATGAGAATGGCCGTAGGGCAATGCTACACTCTACGGGCCAAAAACCCCACGCTGCTATCCGTTTGGAAATGGTACGTAATTAAATTTTTTAATTTGTTATTTTTAATATATATATATATATATATAATAAAAAATTTAACTAATTTTATTCAATGTTTATAGGCCAAAGAGTTGGGACGCATGCCCACTCTTCTCGAACTTTACGACCGCACCCACAAGAATAAGGCGGGCCAGTTCCTAGATGAAAAGTCCAAGCAAATCTACAACGAGGTGGCAGCTCGGGTTGCGGAGCGTGAGACCCAGCTGACCCAGGAGTCGCCCGACGGATTGCCTGTCAGTTTATCCGTTCCTGAAGTCGATCAGATTTACGAGGAGGTAACTTTTTCAAAATTAAAATTAAAATTATTACTTTAAATTAAAAATTTTAATATATACATATATTTTTTTTTGTTTTTTTAAGGTTGCCCCGAGGAAAAAAGGGCGTACGATGGGGATTGGTTCTGTCAATAATGTTTCGAGAGCGACATCGTCTTATGGTCAGAGACGGGAGGACGAAGTCTCTCAGCTACGTACCGAGTTGGACTCGATAAAAACGGAGCTGGCCTCGACAAGAAATGAGTTGGCTTCGACAAGAACGGAGTTGACCTCGACGAAAACTTTGTTCACAGCTCGTATGGGTGGAGTGGAGGGCTTTTTGGACGTGATAGCCGCCACAAATCCGGAATGGAAAGCATTGTTGAAGACCATGCGAGAACAAAACCCTGTTCCAGGCGAGCCACCCGCCCCCGTCCCACATAACGAGGAAGATGTCTTGAGGAGGAGCGATGAATTCTATCAGGCGATGCACGACCCTACTTAGTTTTTTTTTCTATTGTTCTTTTCTTTTTTTATGAATGTAAAACTTATGACATATTTATTTACAAATATTTATAAAATAAATAATTTTAGATTTTTTAATTTTTAAATTTATAATTTTAAAATAAATTTATTTTTAGTAATTATTATTTGAATATATTTTTAAAATAAAAAAAAATAAAAAACCACGTAAATTCGAAGCTTATTTACAAGTCTTTTACGTGGAAAATGGACATGGATTTAACGAGGAAGAATGGACATGGAATCCACGAGGAAATGTTTTCGAGGTCTTAACGAGGTTCTTAAGTCAAAAACTTTTCTTGGTCTTTACATGGATATTACGAGGAATACTTTCCATGGTATTTTCGTGGTATTTACGTGAAAGCTTCTACGTGGTGTTTACGAGGAAAGTCAGCGACGTCTTTACGTGGATATGTCACGTGGTATTTACGAGGAAATCTTTACTTCGTCTTTACGAGGAAATATATGACTAGCTAATTAACGAGGAACTGGCGAGGAAATATATTTAATGACAAACGAATTACGACGATACGTGTATCCTCGTTAATTCCTCGTAACGCCACTTTTACGATGAAGTCACGAGGAAATTGGCCATCGTAAAATAATTGTTTTCTTGTAGTGTGAGTTCCGATAGCGTTCTTTCATATTCTTCTTAAAAATCCCAAGAGCTACCAGTTACAAGTTCATCCTCTTATAGTCTTTATTAAATCCTTCACCCACTATCTACTTTGAATGCGAGCTTCAAGTTGGTAGAACTGAAACTATAAAAAGGTAAGCTCTCTTACTATGATAACCGTCTCCTCATTCCGTTTAAACAAGCCAATAAACTTATTTCTTCGGTCTCACTTCCCACTCAGTTTCAGCCTCAGCTTCAAAGTGATGGAAGAGCATCCAACGAATTCTTCTTCAGATAAGTCTATGTCATATGTGGAGGTGTTAAAATCGATGGAGAGAGCAGAAGATTAACAAAGTACGACAAGGAAGATTGAAATGCTGACAACAACTACATTGAACAGAACAAGACAACTGATCTGTTTGTTGAAGTTTATAGTGAGCTGATAATACTCAAGGATGGAGTAGCCATTCCTATGATAATCCTCAAGTCTTACGGCAGACGAGAACTTCAAAAAGAGTCATATATATTAGTTGTTAAACACAAATTATTCAACTGAAAATGACATAACAACTAATTTATGGTGATGCCATAGAAGCAAAAATTCAGTACAAAAATTACTTACAAACAAAATAACCAACAACTTAAATTAATAAAATAATATATCTTAATACCAAATGCAACGTCTCTATATTGAAACAGTTTATGGAGCTAATATAATCTTTATAATGCCACAAAGAGACTACCATTTCAGTAATCTGGAAAACCGATGCAGTGATTGTTATTACTATAAACAAATGGAGAAGTTCTTGGAGTTGGTTTTACGGTAACTAACAAGTGCCTAAACTCATCGACCACTACTCAGTTTTCACGCCTTCCAGTTTTAATGTTTTTTATTATTTTGATTAGCTTTTCTTTACTACCTTATTCGCATTCAATATAATATTTTAATTTTAATAAAAAATGCAACTTCAAATAGTTATCACTTGCATTCCAATAGCATGTCAAAAGATTATGATTTTAATATAAAAAGTAATTATTCTTATAATATACACAAAATTATCCACAATCCAATCTCCCAAACCTAAAATATTACAAACTATAAATAATGCGTCGAATATAGAATCAATATTTTTGTAAAAAAATATAATATGAAGACAATTTGAATCCCTCACAGCATATCAATGCCATATTTTTTTAATTTAGAAATAACTATTATTATTTTTTGGACGTCAAAAACAATTATTGCAAACAAACAAAAGATATTTTATCACATATAATCTCTTCTTACCTAAAATTTTCTAAAAGACAAAAATCATTATCATAAACATCTTTTGGAAATGCAAATCTAAAACATAAACCATATAATCATATAAAAGTAATAACTAGATCACAAGTAAAGTATATCCTGTCCTACGGACGGGTCGATCCTAGTTGTTAAATAAAGTTGCTTGAGTTTAAGACAACTATAGATCATAATGCGATCTTAACTAGATAGATAGCCAAATGCTCGATGTACCTCCTGATTTGTTTTTTTTTCGGATATAGGTTGTCTCAAATTTTGATCAAAAAAAAAAGGTTGTCTCAAATCTTCGCATTAACAAAAACAAAATATTATATCAACAAAGCATAAACCTAAATCCTAATAATAGATTCTTCTATATTATAAGAAATTTGAAATATAATATTATATCAAAAAAGCATAAACCTGAATCCTAACAACAGGTTCTTCTATATTATAACAGATTCTTCAATATTCTGTGAAAACTAATGTTACATTTCGATGATTGTAGTTTGTTAGATTTATATATATATATTAGTGATTGAGTAAAAACGTATGAAAATTTAGTTTGAAAATTTATATATCGACACGCACTATGAGCTCGACACATGAGTCCAGCTGCATAGCTTGGCGACTATAGTTACGGTCCAAAGACTCGGTTCAATTGCTCATCCGCTAACTTCAATTTAATTCATTGAATTAAAACCTACTTAAGACAAAGAAAGAAAAAAGTTCATGTATAAAAGGAAAATAAGGACAAGAAACAAAATGGTCCATACTTGAACACAAAGACAAACGACTAGAAATTAGAATTCTACTTAATCTTAACTTTTTTCGCCGACTTAAATTTTTCCGGCACACACCAACGAATACGGGCTTATTCTCTTTTGTTCATATACATGTAACTTTACTCTTTTTTAATCAATAAACCACATTTAAAATAACTCACAATCAATTTTTTTTTTATTTAAATAAGCCAGTCTTGAACGATAAGTATGATATAAGAGTATAGAGAGTGATCCTTATCTTGATAGGTAGTGGTAGCAACATCAATAGAAGGCGTCGAAGAGGGAAACGAAAATGACATCTGTGAGCTACGAAGATTTTTTTTATCGGCTAGGGTTAAAATTTTGTGCTGATAACAGTGTTGTGAATCAAGAGAAAAAAATTGGTTGTTCTTATTATTATTTCATGTATACAAAATTAAGAGTTATAACCTTGTAGAACATAGGCTGGCTAATGGACATCTAATAATAATGAATGAAAAAGTTAAAGAAACTTTATAGCTTATGGGAAATAAATGGAGGATCTATCTATGAGGTCCAACTAAACAAGATCGAAAACTAAAACAGACTTAGGCATTGTGGTTTGTCTGAAATTCCTATATAGCCCCATAACTAAATAAGCGAGTATCAATTGAATCACTTACTGCAATGAATTAGTATAAACTATAAAGGATATTACATTGCAGGGCGAGAATTGCCAAATCAACTTTATTAGTTTAGTTTAACTTTCTTTTATGAAATTATTCATATGTGACTGCTTTCTCTGAGGTTTCCTTGAACATTATTTCATTTCGATGATTTTATAGATACTTTTTTATAATAATCTAATTCTATTTTCAGAAATGCCAAATCAACTTTATTAGTTTAGTTTTTCTTTTATGAAGTTATTAATACATGACTGCTATCTCCGAGTTTTCCTTGAACATTATTCCATTTCGATGATCTTGTAGATACCTTTTTGTAATAATCTAATTCTATTTTCATAATTTTATTCATTTTTTGCGAGTTGATGCCGAGATTTTCAGCATGACAGAAGTAACACTAGCCGTCTTTTTTTAACATGAAAAGTTTATTAAGGGAGTCAAAACCAAAAGGTCCTTGTATAAGAAAGCCAGACCACTCATAATGGAAACAAAAAAACAGAGCATGAAACTCCAAAGCTCAAACCAAGACCATCCCAACCGAAAGTAACCCCAAAGACAAAGCTGCAGCACCTCACGTCCTCTGTTTGTCAGCTTCAAATAGATCCTCCAGCCATCGTGGATTTCCATGAGCAACATAAGACCGTGACCACCTCTCCTGCAATACACTTTTCTACAATTGCTCCAACACTCTTATTTGCGTTTGAAAAGATAACCCGAGAAGACCATCCCGAAGATCACAAAGAGCTTTTCTAAGTTCTGAGCCATGATATCTAAGCGCTGGCCAAGCTCTCTGCCGCTTTAATGCTCCAAAAAAATCAGAGAACTCTGATTCAAATATGATTCTCTCCACATGATGACTTTGCATAGATTCTATAGCTCACATCAAAATGAAAATTTAGCATCCAGAAAAGTACCTATATTACCAAAACCCCTTCTACTATGAAGTAAAGTCTCTCCCCTAGAGTTCCTTAGGACCCACGAAGCTCCAAGAAACTTCTTTTGTTTCGAACATTTGAAAGTGACATTATATTTGAGATCTCCTTCTTTTGGTGCTTCCCACTTGCTTCTAAGAAAATCTTCTCTTTGTCCAGATTTGACCTCTTCTTCCACCGCTTTCTGAGCTTCAAACCAATGAGTAGAATCCTCCCATATCTTTGCCACTGTATCATCCAACGAGAACTCATTGCCTTCAAACACAAATGAGTTCATGTTCTTCCATAACACCCAAAGAATCCAACGAAAGAGGCGAGTGATTTCATCCCGACTTATAGACTACTCGGCAGGAAGAGCAGATAGTTAAAGTTTTCATATAAAGTCATATTTTCAAAGCAGTGACGAGGAAAAAAGGAAGTTCGATTGAGCCCACACAAGTCTAGCCGATGGACAGGTAAAGAGCACATGATTGATAGATTCACCTTCCTTTCCACACCTTTGACACTGCAGATCTATCTTCAAACCTCTAGACAACAAACCGTCATTGACTGAAAGGGCGTTTGATAGAGATTTCCACATGAATATCCTGATTTTTGGAACAGTTTTCACTTTCCAAACCTTTTGAAAAATACCATGCAGAGATGGTTGCGCAAAGCTTTGCTTTCAAACTTCAGAACACTCTAACTGGAATGCAAACCAATATTCTGATTAGACAGTATATCCTCTCCAATGAGTATGAACCCACTCGAAACAATCATTTTCCTCAACTACCGGTCTCTGTTTCAAAATAAGTTCAATATCAAAAGGGAAGAAATTCTCCTCCAGTTTTACCCTATCCCATGACTTAGTTTGCGGATTAATGAGGCCATCTACCGTTAAGTCCAAGTTGAAAAGAACAGGTTTTTGAAGAGGAGCCTTCGGGGAGTCCTTAAACAGCCATTTGTCAAGCCACACATTTGTCTCCTTACCATTCTATTGATCGCCTGAGACCCTTCCCCAGCAGTTGTCGACCAATTAAAACACTCCTCCACGCGTATGAAGGCCTGGCTCCCATAGATGCTTCCATAAAGTTATCATTTGGGTAATATCTGACCGTGCGCAAAGAGAGTTAGGATACATCATAAGCCTCCATCCTTGTTTGGCAAGCAAAGATTGGTTGAATTTTTCAATACCTCAAAAACCCATTCCTCCTTGATCCTTCCTAAAGCACAATTTCTCCCAAACCACTGAATGAATCTTATTTTTTCTTTCTTGGACATTCCACCAAAAGCTCGACATCACACTTGTAAGATCCTTGCAGGTAGTCTTGGGGAGTTTGAAAATTGACATTGTGAAGACTGGCATTGCCATCACCACAGTTTTTAAAATGATATCTTTGTCCCCAGCGGATAGAAAACGGCAATACGTACCACCCATGAAATCTATTCTTCATCTTCTATTGGATATAGTGAAGCATTTCGACTTGAGAGCACCTAAAACATTCAGGCAAACCAAGATATTTTTCAGTACCCTTCAGCTACAATACCTAGAATTTCTTTTATTTTTGTCTTCCTTATCATCTCAATGCTCCCACCAAAAGTGATAGACGATTTTGTAAGATTAATCATCTGGCATGAGTTTTCCTTGTACACTTTCAGTATCCGCTGAATCTCCGTGCATTATGAGTCACTAGCTCTCACTAAAATCAAAGAGTCATCTACGAAAAATAGATGATGAATCACTGAGCCTTCCTCTGAGAACTTGATACTTTCAATGACGCTTGGACTCTCAGCTCTATTCAGGATATGCGTTAAACTCTCAGTGCACAGATCAAAAAAAAAGGTGATAGCGGGTCTCCCTGCCTCAAACCTCTCTTTGGGACAATCTTCTCTTTCTCTTCTCTATTAATCAAAACCGAATAAGTGACTGAAGTGACGCAGAACATCACCCAATCAACAAACTTCTTGTGGAAGCCCATGGCAGTTAAAAGATTCTCCAAATATCTCTAGTCTATTCGAACAGATGTCTTGGACATGTCAGTTTTGATCGCAATGAACTCTTTAGAGATAGTCTTATTGGTTAAAATCTTATTCGACCAAACATCTCTACTCTATTCGATCAAATATCTTCACTCTATTTGATCATATGTTTTGGACATGTCAGTCTTGATCGCAATAAACTTTTATTTGTGATTAAGATCACAATGAACACTAGCCGTCAGTATATATTTTTTTTTTAACACCCCGTCAGTTTCTTGTTATGTGACAAAGTTTGCGGAGATAAATTGGTATGGAAAGTTAATGAGTTATTCTTGAGTTCACCCTCTAGAATGAACGTGTAGGTTCACTAACCAATAGTATTTGGTTATTTGATATTCAATATCTTTAAAAAATAAGAAACAAAATAATAAAAAATTTCCAAATTAGCTTATATTTTGAAAATAAATAGATAAAAATACATAAAAATACATAAAAATAGTAATAGTTGCAAAAAAAAAAAAAAATATATATATATATATATATATTGTTAATGTCTTCAGCAAAATACTAAATCCTAAACCTTAAATACTAAACTCTTGGATAAACCCTAATTTTTTGGTTAAATCCTAAACCCTAAATCATAAACATTAAAAATAAAATCTTAATAAAACTAAACCCTAAATCTTAATCACTAAACCCTAAACCATTGGTTAAACCTTGAACCCTTGGATACATCATAAACTCTAGAGTTTAGAATTTATCCAAGATATAGGATTAAGGATTTAAGGTTTAGTGTCATTAAAATTTAATTTTTAATGTTTATGATTTATGGTTTAGAATTTACCCAAATGTTTAAGCTTTACCTAAGTGTTTAGAGTTTAGGATTTAGGGTTTGGAGTTTTGCTCACAGCGTTAACAATATTAGGAAAAAAAATTATGATAATTATTATAATTTTTTTTTTTTTTTAAACATATTATAATTTTGAAAATTCTTATTATTTTGTTTTATTTTTTAAAAAATATCGAATATCAAATAACCAAATAAATCTATGGGTTCACCCCCTCCAAAGAAAAAGTCAAAGTTAATTTTAAAAGCAAAGCTACACTTTTTAGTCAATCAAATCTATATTTCTTTAATTATTTAGCACAACTTTTAAAAGCTCAAGTGGTTTCGTATTTTATTATTATGTTAGTTTATGATTAGATTAATCAGATATTATCTGAATCACTAATAGTCACATGCAATGCATTCAAAATCCCATGATAAGCATGAATACCTCGAGTAATGTAAAAGAACCTCAACTCAAACTGCCATCTTCGTTAATTAAATACAATTATCGATCATGTGTGTATGTCTTAGTACAGATAATTTATAATTCAATATGTGATGATCAGTGCATTGTGCATATACATAACAGACAGTTTGAAATTTTCGCGGGACAAAAAGACTTGGAAAACGTTATTAAGATAACTTGGTCGGAGACATGTGACCCATATTAGCATCTAAAGAAAATCTAAGAAGAGGGGACAACCAAATCTTTTTTTGAAGTCTTATGAAACTAAACTAAACTAAACTAATCAAGACTTAAAAGAAATTCGTTATTCTTCTATGTAGTAGAAAACGGTGAGTGTCGCTTCTAAGGTGCAATGTATTCTTCCTCTTGTGTGGCCCTTGAACACTGCCACGTGTATGGCTCTCCGGCGTTGAATGCTCCTTGCTTCCTTGTGAGCTGGAATGTTCTCGACATGATATTTATAATGTTACTTTTGTTAATTTCTGTATAAATTGACATGATAGTGATGATTACTGTTTTAGATGAAGAAAACAAAAATGGAAGTGCTGATTTTTTGTTTTTGAGTTTCGAGCGAATCTTGTATTATGATTCTTTCACAGATTGTTATGATTTAAGAAGCTGATCCATTGCATGCGTTGAGTTTTTTTTATGCTATTATTACTTCGAGAGCATCTCAACGCATATAAACTCGTATTTAGCTAATTACTTTTTAGTTTAAAATGGTCATCTAAATTAATCTTTCTATGTAAAGGGACAATCAAAGCAGACAATATTCGAACAGTGAAAGACATGTTGCAAACATGTACTAGCTAAACTGAGACCACTATGTAACGAGAATGCTTAATTTATTGGTTGAATTCATGTACAATATTAATAAATACCAAGATAGCATAAGAATGTTGCCAGAAAAAAAACTCCATAATTGAGTTGACCAAGTAAGCTGATAATTTCACAACCATGTGCAAGCCCTTGGGCCATATTAGACTACGAAAAACGAATCTGAATAAGCAATTATTGATTGGTTATTTGTCTCGTTATCTCATATGGTTGACCAATAGTTGCAATTTGAAATAAGTTTGAAGTTAGCTTGAGAATCAATCAACCTAATCTTGCCGAATTATGGTTTAGTAAAGGAATTATAAAAAAAGAAATATAAAAATATGTTAAGTCTATAGAGTTTAGAAGTTATATATTTCTATATAAGAAGATGTTAACATGTGACATAGCTTATGAGTTTGTGAGATTAAAAAAAAATAAGTTTTAAGTTAATTTCTTAAGAATTAATAAACAGAGTCATTCTTTATAATTAATCTTGTTTGATTCATAAGTTTAAGTTTTATATTTAGTATTAGAGCCAGTTAGAAAGATGGGAGAAATCGTGACAGCTACAGACATACCAAAAGGAGGAGGCTCGTCTTCAATCCAATGCCTTATGCTCACGACAACCAATTATACAGTCTGGGCAATGCGCATGAAGATCTCTCCCAAAGTACATAAGGTATGGGACAACATAGAAGCATATTTAATTGAAGGAGACAAGAATGATATGGCTAATGCGCTTATGTTCCAATTAATACCCGAGACTCTTATCTTGCAAGTTGGCGAGTTGGATACGACAAATAAAGTTTGGGAAGCCATTAAAGTAAGACATGTAGGAGCAAAGAGAGAGAGAGAGAGAGAGATAGTAAAAGAAGCT
Source organism: Sinapis alba (assembly GCA_012274485.2). Lineage (NCBI taxonomy): Eukaryota > Viridiplantae > Streptophyta > Magnoliopsida > Brassicales > Brassicaceae > Sinapis > Sinapis alba. Next base: position 61,873 of record MU106572.1, read on the forward strand.
CGCTTACAAACTCTAATGAATGAGTTTGATCGACTGAAAATGAAGGATAAAGAAACAATCGATGATTATGGTGATAAATTATCTAAAATCTCATTAAAGTCAGCTTCCTTGGGAGTAAATATCGAAAAATCAAAATTGGTTAAGAATTTTCTATCATGTCTCTCGTGAAAGAACTACATATATATTGTGGTCTCTCTAGAGCAGGTTTTAGATATAAATACCACAAGCTTTGAAGATATCATAGGCCGACTTAAGGCTTATGAAGAACGCATAGCTGAAGTAGAAGAAGATCCACAAGAAAATCAAAAGCAACTAATATTTACAAACATGGAGTCGCACACAAATCAATCAAATCAAGGCTACAATGATTTTCGAAACAAAGGATGAGGTGGACGTGGTTCATGGTATAGAGGACGAGGTCGCGGTAGGTATGGAGGAGGCAGAGACACATCGAGAGTCATGTGTTACAGGTGTGACAAACTTGGGCACTAGGCATCAGATTGTCCTGAGTGGTTACTCAAGCTACAAGAAACCGAAGAAAACAAAAGTGACACCCAAGATGCGGACGAGTTCATGATGCATGAGATTGTTTACCTCAATGATGACAGATCGTGCCAAGTAAATATGATGTTAACCCGAGCGGAGACAGTGTCTGGTATCTAGATAACGGTGCTAGCAATCACATGACATGCGATAAGAGGTACTTCGGAATTCTCGATGACACTATCACCGAAAAAGTCAAGTTTGGCGATGACTCACATATAGATATTAAAGGGAAATGGTCTATAGAGTTTATTGATCGGAACGGTGAACCAAGAACGATGACAGAAGTTTATTGTATCCCCGACTTGAAGAGTAATATTATCTCCCCTGGTCAAGCCACAGAGTCAGGTTGCGATGTCAGGTTAAGAGATGAGTACTTAACCATGCATGATCAGAGTGGTAAGTTGCTTGTTAAAGCACTTCGGTCAATAAATAGACTCTACAAGTTTCGTATGGGTCTAAAAGAGGAGTTGTACTTACATTTGACATCAATGGGAGATTATAACAAATGAAATTCGAGACTGGGACATGTGAATCAGGAGATTATAAAATATATGATACAACGAGACCTCGTTACAGGTAAACCACAAGTAAAATTCGAAAAGGAGGTCTGCGGATCATGCATGCTTGGGAAACAAGCAAGACATGTGTTTCCAAAGTCTACATTATATCGAGCAACAAAGATATTTGAGTTTATACATGGAGATCTTTGCGGCCCTATTACACCCAATACAGCTGCTGGAAATAGGTATATCTTCATTCTCGTGGACGACCAGTCGAGGCATATGTGGTCAATATTACTCAAAGAGAAGAGTGATGCATTTGGAAGGTTCAAGAGGTTTAAAGAGATAGTAGAACGAGACTCAAAAGAAAAGATACAAACCTTTCGAACTGATAGAGGTGGAGAGTTCACATCACAAGAATTCAACTCCTATTGTGAAGATTCAGGAATCAAGAGACATCTTAGGGTTCCATACACTCCACAACAAAACATAGTGGTTAAGAGACGTAATAGAACCTTGATGGAGATGACTAAGAGTATCTTGAAGGACATGAGGATTCCAAATTTCTTATGGGGAGAGGAGACACGACACTCTACTTATCTCTTGAACAGAATTGGTACGAGATCACTAAAGGACATGACTCTGTATGAAGCGTTTCATGGTAAAAAGCCCAATCTAGGACACTTACGTGTTTTTGGGTGCATCGGATATGCAAAGATCGAGACACCAAACTTGAAGAAAACTGACGATAGGTCGCGTATACTGGTTCGTATCGGTACGGAACCAGGTTCAAAGGCATATCAAGTGCTTGACCCTAAGACACGTAAGATTGTAGTAAGCCATGATGTAGTCTTTGACAATACAAAAAAATGGAACTGGAGTCAAAACTAAAATGAAGAAAACAGAGTGGGAGATTTTAAGATTACACTTGGAGAGTTTGGAAATCATGGTATACAAGGAGATGATCTCGATGATGGTAAGATCACTGAGAAAGAAGAAGACTTCAAGACAAGTGATGAAGGTAACATAGGGGAGTTAATAACTCAAATAGAGTTTAATGTGAACGACGAAGAGGAGGAGGAGGTAGCTCCAACATTGAGGCGGACTCAGAGACAGGTATTTACACCAAAGTACCTTGATGATTATATCTTACTTATTGAAGAAGAAGAAGGAGAGCTACTTCTCAACCTAATAATTCACGAGCCTAGAAACTATCAAGAAGCACAAGAAGTACAAGAATGGATCAAAGCTTGCAAAGAAGAAATACAGTCCAACGTGAAGAATGAAACTTGGGAACTTGTGGACCTTCCACGAGGTGTTAAAGCCATCGTTCTGAAGTGGGTATATAAGTTAAAGAGAAACTCAGATGGCAGCATCAATATGTACAAGGCTCGACTCGTGGCAAAGGGATATGTACATCAACACGGTGTAGACTTCGGTGAAGTTTTTGCGCATGTCGCACATATATAAACAATCCGTCTTCTCATCAGTGTAGGGCTTCAAAAGGATGGGAGATTCATCACCTTGATGTTAAGACGGCATTTCTTCACAGAGAATTGAAAGAGATTGTGTATGTCACACAGCCTGAAGGTTTCATAGTCAAGCGTTCCGAAGAAAAGGTCTACAAGTTAAAAAGGCTTTATACGGACTTAGGCAAGTGCCTAGAGCTTGGAACAACAGGCTTAGTTAAATCTTAAAAGAGTTGCAGTTTACAAAGCATTCAAAAGAGCCATCGGTATACATGAAAGAAGTAAACATAGAACTTCTACTTCTTGCAATTTATGTGGATGATTTATTTTTCACAGGCACAAGTACTGATATAATCAAAGAATTCAAGAAGGAGATGTCAACAAAATTCGAGATGAGCAATCTCGGGAAGCTTTCTTACTATCTCGGAATAGAGGTTCATCAACATGAAGATGTAATAACACTGAATCAAAGACGTTATGCATTAAGAATCTTAGAGGAAGCAGGGATGAAGAAATGTAACCCGTGCCACATACCAATGGAGGCAGGACTGAAACTTTCAAAGGCGTTAAAGAAGAAGCGATTGATGCTACTTGCTATAGAAAGAATGTTAGCTGTTTGTGTTATATAATCCATACCCGACCAGACTTATCTTATTGCGTTGGGGTCTTGAGCAGGTATATGCAAATGCCAAGGGAATCACATGGAGTAGCAATGAAGCAGTGCTTAAGGTACCTACAAAGAACTACATCATACATGATCACATTTGCTCGTACAGGGTCCAAACCGTTGAAGTTTATAGAATGCAGCGACACCAGTCATAACATTGATCCAGATGATGGAAGAAGTACCACATGACACATATTTTACGTTTGATGAAAGTCATATCATTTGGTGTCCGCAGAAGCAGGAAACAGTAGCCTTATCTTCTCTTGGAAATCATGGATAATACGAGTGAATGAGTGGTCATCAAGATTGATAACCAGTCAGCGATTGCTTTGACTAGAAATTCAGTATTTCATGGTCGAAGTAAACACATTCACACTCGATTTTACTTTATAAGAGAATGTGTGGAGAAAGAGCAAATCGAAGTAGAGCATATACCCTGACAAGAACAAAAGTTCAACATTCTAACAAAGGCACTAAGGAGAATCAAATTCAAAGAGATGAGAGAACTCATTGAAGTTTAAGATTTGTTGAAGGACTTCAAGCTTAAGGGGAAGATTGTTGGAATAAGCTTAGATTTAGCTTGAGAAGCAAGCAACCTAATCCTACCGAGTTATGGTTTAGTAAATGGATTAGGAAATCTATATCTATAAAGTAGAAAACTCTCTTCAGAGAGTGTGACACGTCATCAATTGAATGCATAAGGGAGGGACACGTGTCGCAAGTCTAAACAAAATATTGCTGATTTCGTTTGGTTTGTTATGGGCTTTTACGATGTGGGCTTAGATTAAAATTAATAAAAATTAAACCTTTTCACCTTTGCCTTCTCGCCTTCTCGCCCTCAACTCACGACGAATAGCAACTTTCATATCTAGGGTTCAATGTCCTTCTTAATCTCTGACAATGGAGTTCCAGGATGGTGTGTGAGCTGAATCGTCATGAGGAATATCTGGGTCGATCTTCATTGGCATCGCTTCGTATTAGGTTCTTCTCCTCTGAAACGTAACGGGATCCATTGAAAACGCCATTAACAATCATCTTTACTTCTTCAACCCACAAACAATCATTCAGTGCTTCTTATCTCTCTGGAGGTGGTGGATATACACATATAAAAAGGTAAGCTTTCATCCCCTAAACATCATTCTCACAACTCCTGATAACACCAGAAACTTAATTTCCGTTATAATGATTCACTCATCTATCCTTCTCGCTATGAGGTCATTGATAACTTTGTGCATAATCCTTCGCTAACTGGATTGCTCCTCCGTGCCCGTTCTATTGGTATAATGCCTCATTGATCAAGTAACAATCATTAAAACCCAAAATTCTGTCTTTTGCTCTACGTGTAACACATTAGTAAGAAACCATTGAATCAACTTGCAGTGTGGAAAAGTTGATTCAAAGTCACTGTGAAATTCATGGATTGTTGTTATCAGGCCAAAAAGCTTTATAATCAAGTACGAAGCCATAGATAAGGATTACTCGGTATGTAAGCTTTCTCCATATGTTAATAATTATTTCACCTATATATATAATCCGGTTTCTTTCAGGAAGCGAACTTCTTAGGTGAATCCTCAGGCGTTAACAATGATAACAACTCCGATATGATAGACTATATGTTCAAAAGAAGCATTCAACAACAAAAGCAAACGATGCAGTAGCAGGATCAACTGTCTCCGTCAGGATTTGGAGCAACACCTAGCCTCGCAGGCGTGATGCAGTTTGCGGACTTTGGTGCAAAACTGGCGTTGAACCAGACCAAAAACCAAGATGATCAAGACACCGCGATGAACCCAGTTTATTTCTTCAAGTTACCAGTCTTAAATGATAAGATAGAGGATCATAAACAAACCCATAATCTCATGTCTCAAGCAGGAGGTGAGTGTGAAGGAAACATAGTCAATGTTTTTCTTGAAGAAAAGGAGAATCAAGACGATGACAACGATAACAACTCTGTGCAACTCTTTTTACTGGAGGAGAAGAAGGAGATAGCGAACAAGAATGATTTGACAAAGGAGTTGAAGAGCAAGAGAAAGAGAGCAAGAACTAGCAAGAGGAAGAAGTAAAAGCCAACGAACAACTCATATCGCGTTCGTTAAAGGAACCGTATGCAGAAAATTGACGAGCATCTTCGTGTCCCCAGGTTTCTTATGCCTGGATCCTACGTTTAAAGGGCATCATAATAACATATATACTTCTTTTTTTAATTCATATATCTTAAAACATTGTTTAATACGCATGTATATAACAGGGAGATCAACCGTAGATCATAGATGGAGCAATAGAGTTTGTGAGAAAAAAAAGTTTGTGAGAGAGCTGGAGCAACTTCTACAGTGCCTAGAGTCACAAAAGCGTCAGAGAATCTTCGGGGAAACCGTTAATCGGCAAATTGGGAACATGACCACGACAATGGCTTCTTCTTCACCAATAAATCCAGTTGCTAACCCGCTAATTATTACTGGAAATTTAACTGAACTAGAGGGTGGAGGAGGGCTCCGATGAAGAATTAGCAGAGACAAGTAGTGCTTCGCTGATGTGGAGGTGGAGCGGCTGGGTTTGATGCCATGATCAAGAAGAAGACCAGGACAACTGATTAAGACTATTGCTGCAGATCTTCACGATGCATGATTAACATTTTCCATAATTTTTTAGTTAGCTAAGCTCTGTTTCAAATTTCCTGTTTCAATAATTAATCTCTTTTTGCATTAGTTTCCTACTTAGCTATTAGAAGCTTAAGTGAAAAACATTATCAAAAATAATAATTAAATATTAAAAACAACTAATATTTACCACATATACAATGATATATAATACACTAACAAAATATATTCATATTGGAAGCATATCTCTGCAGTAAGTACAATAAAAATTTAAAGATTGCTTGACAAACAAGTTATTACTACAAACATAACAAAAAAAGGCATCCAACTTTCCACGGCAAAAAGTCCACACAGGATTCACAAACCCAAACAAATGTAGCTTACAATAGATAATTTAAGACAAATAACAAATAGGTAAATAACTCTTAATTGGTGGTCGCTTCTTAATAAGCATTGACACAATCTGTGGGTGCAAAATATTTACACTCTCCTCAACACAGTTATATAAATCCTACATACTCCTTCAATCGTAAGATAACCAAGGTTGTCTCATACTTAAGACTATTGTATCTTCTTTCAAAATTAGTATGCAATCACGCTGCCTTCATTTTATTATTGAACACATTCACAAAATATGTTCCAACTAAAATATGTAACAATGTGAAATGAATTTGTAATGTCCCATAAAATAAAACCATAACATCACTAGGAAAAACAATCTTATAACAAACAATGATTTTACAGTCATGTTTAAAAGGAAATAACACAAAGTTTAAATTCCGCGCGTAGCGCGGATCGATCCTAGTATAGAAATATGTTAAGTCTATAGAGTTTAAGAGCTATCTATCTCTATATAAGAAGATGTCAACATATGACATAGCTTATGAATTTGTGAGATTAAGAAAGTTTAAATTTTGAGTTAAGTTTTTAAGTATTAATAAAGAGAATCATTTTTTTATATTTAATCTTGTTTGATTCATAAGTTCTATAGTATACTATCAAAGCTCTTCTTCTACATTTATCTTAATAACCAAAATCTGGATTAAACATCCCTAACAGATATTATAAAGTTTTTATCACCCAAGTGTTTTCTATTTTAAATGCCTGAATCTTGGTATATATGGTGTTTCTGCAACTTTGTTGGGAAAACGGCCAATTAGTATTTTAACTCTAAACATATGTTTTACCCAAAAAAAAAACTCTAAACATATGCGATGATTAGTATCTGAAATAAAGGGTGCATGTGTGAACACATATTTCAATTTCAAGTAGTTGTTCTTACGAGATTTCCATCGTCAAACTACTATTGTGGTCAATAATTTTAGTATAACATGGCATTATTTGAACTTTCAACATGACTTGAATTGCTAAGTCAGCTGTCATATTAATTGAATTGTCTATACTTCCAAAGTCATATGCCATGTTAGACATCACATTATTCAAACAAAAAAACAATTTCTTTAGAAAAATAAAATATAATCATCGCTATTAACGGTTTCACTAGCATTGTATTTATTAATAATTTTTCTGAAACACTATATTTATTAATAACTATCGGTCACATTTTATTTGCTTAGATATGCAGTTGAAAAGAACACACGAACTCATATATTATGCTCAAATATACTCAAATTAACACAACCATAATACAAGTAACTCTTCTGAAAATGACACGTCAATTTTTTTAAGCTTTGAAAAGAGGATATGTCAATAAATGAAAAAACTATGAAAGCCAATGAAAACATTTCATTAATACACATCATTCAATCGATAAAATCAATCGACATTATAACCTAAAATCTCCATCATCGCCTAAGTTTCATACTCTTCCTGCTAAAATTTTGACATGTTCCGACGCCAAGATGACTAGACAATCTGAATCAGAAACCTGATAGATGTTGCCCACATGAAGAGCTATACTAAAAAGTACCAGCGGCTCATGCTTAAAGAGCTCTATCGAGGTTTCATGGACCGAAAATGGTATGTACCTCTCACCTTTGAATCTTGATTTGTTGGCGGAGAGAACGGAGGTGGGAGAGACTTGGAGAATGACAATGGTATCTTTGGAGAGGTAAAAACGACACCAACTTTACGGTGAGCACATGAAGTTGGTGTTGGAGTAGCGGTAGAAGGAGTGGAGGAGGAGTGGTGGTGAGAGTGACGAGGGGATGAAAGGTGATGGATTTTGATATTGGGAAGATGAGAATGATCGGATTCATGTTTCTTCTTGCTTAGAAACGTTGATATTTTTTCCAATCAAAGAGGATGAAGATGAAGAATATACTTATGTTTAATTTTGTGTTATTTATTGCTTATAATTGGATAATTGATATACTGAATTTTCAAGAAGTTGAAAAATACAAAAACATGCTGAACATCATCTGAGTACTTGAGCTGATCAGTTTTTTTTTTTATAAATGGGTCATGTTCTATATTTTTGGTGAAAAATAAAGCTGTACATTTAAATATTTGACTCTGATCAATATGTCTGAAACACATTTGTTTTACTTATAGTATATGTAACATATATTGATGTTTGCTGCTTTGCTATTGAACTATTTTTCACAAATTCAATTATATAGGTTTTGATGGAGCTTTGGATTTCTTCTTTCTGCTAGGAATGAATTCTTGTGTTCAATTAATTTGCATAGAAAATTTAAACACGTGTATGTTCAACATTACACTTAAATTACATAAAACTATGAGACACATATATCATGGAACAAGTTGTTGAGACATCATATGGATGTCAAAAGAATAAAGTAAAGAAATGAGGAGTTGTGCGATTCGAGAGAAAAACGTTTATACATGGTTATGGATTTATACTAGAGCTTAGTAAGAAAAACGATGGTGGTGGTGACATGGGTAAAGTAGTTAGGGAAGAATATTAATGGAAAAATGAGATGATGACTGATTCAAGTTTTGCAAGGATTTGGATGATCGTAAATTTTTGTGATCAAAAGGCAATTAATCCATTACGGTGAAAAATGTATATCCCTACAAAAAAAAAAGAAAGAATAAAGAGAGAAAGTGTTCTTAGAGAAAAAAAGCCTAAAATTATCTTCATCATCATAACATTGATGGAATTTTGGTTTATAATTAAGCACTAACTATGAGTAAGATAAATACTTTAGAAGTATATAGAAAAAAATTATATTAAACAATATTTTGGATGATTAGTTCAGTTGTAATTGTAGAATTTAATATATATAATATTTTGTTTTGATGTTTCTGTAAAATTAAATGAGAAAGAGAAGAAAAAGATATATATGCCTACAACAAATGTTAGTTTCTACACTTAGTAAATAATGTTTTAGAAAATAATAATTTTACAACTATTTCTTTTTTTTTGGATTTACCTTTAAAATTTTAAATAAATTATGATCAGTATTTTTTATGGCTGTAAATAAAAATACAAACCTAAATATATTTGGTACACCTCAACCGATCACTCTCAGTATCACATTATGTTGATGAAGTTCTTTTCTGTCTCCATAGAATTTATGAAGTATAAGAAATATGAAAAGACCCAAAAATGGAAATAGTATGCATATGCAATCAATGCTACAATAGATTAAACTTTCATCACCAGTTGGTTTAATTCAGATATAAAAAATCAATATTTTACATGTATCTATATATGAAAAATAAGACAAATAGATGACCATTTCAATTAAAACAAAATATTTAATATTTTTTATAAATTTTTATTCTGCAACATAGTGTGAATATTTACCTAGTATGTTTAAAGACGGACTTTGAGAAGTTGAACTACTCAGATTCGAATTAACTATATGACATTAAATATGTGTGGCTATGAACATATGAAACTATGATTTGGACTTTATCAAAATAATAGAAAACGATTATTCATTTGTGCATTGTATTTTCTCTTAGAGTTTAGTTTGAGTCATTTCATAGATTTGGAATATCTTCATATTAATATAAAATATCATTATTAATCTTTAATATTGAGATATAAATCTCAGCCAATACAATAGATTTATGAAAAAAATAAAAGATGAAGTAAACCTAAGACACTGTTAGAAGAAATGAGTCGAAAAAAATTAACAATGAAAGACAAAAAATGAAAATGAATAATTTTGATGGGCTTCTTATTCATGAAAGTTTCTTAAAATAAATTTAAATACAAATAACAAAATAAAAATTTTGGTATATAAATTTGGACTCCCGAAAATAGTTTTATTAAAAAAAATGAAAGACAAAAGAAAAAGTATTGGCAAACCACATAAATTATCTTACCGAATATTATCGTCCACCGTATATATCTAATTTATATATAGACAAAAACATTTTGGTGCAAATACGTAGACAACGGTTTTGTTATTAAAAGTCACAAATGAGTTATTTTTTAGTAACAGATAATTAACTTAACCAGTCAAATAGGATACCAGATCATGGATACAAACCGACTCAAACTATATAGTATTGGATTTACTCCGGTTTACTCTTCCAAACTATACTAAAAATGCACTGGAGGCATGTGTCAATATTTGATTGTTTTGCTAAAGTGAGAAAGAAACAGTAACTATCTCAAGGAAAGGAATGGCGAGCTTGTAATATACAGACTCTTCTCATTGAACTGAATTGTCTTCTTTTTCTTTCTGAACCACAAACTGAATTGTCTTTTACGTAACTAAAATCAATTGATTTTTATTTTCAGTCTATCAAAGAGATACTTTCTTTTTCGACAATAAACCGAGACAACTTAAAAATGGTCTTTAAAAAATTAGGAAATCCTGCACTATTCATTTTTCTTGATATTTTTTCCAATACCACCAATGTGAGAGAATTGTAGAGGTAGAGAAACCGTAAAATAAAGTTACAAAGAGAGAAGTAGCCAAGTAGGTCAAATAGTATTCATTTGAGTGGTTATCATCTCTGCGTAGACTTTAGGCTCAACACTTTAAAGTCGGGCTACTTTTTAGGTCAACAGTTTACATCATCTCTCTCTTTTCCTCTTTTATTTCGTAAAAGATATACATACGGTAGAAAAAAAGAAGAGAAGAAACAAATACTTCTTAAAATCAAATATATTGACATTACGTAAGAAATGTTTGACATGTTAATAAAATAAAAAAATGTTTGACATGTTTCTCAAGTTAACATGGTCCATCATACAATAGCACTATGCAGTTACCTTGTAACTTGAACGATTGATAACAAAAAACATAAAACCCCAAAAAATGTAAGTAAAGTAACGAGGCCGAGAATAAAATATATAAATATATGTGGAGATGTAGGAGGACACGATGGTCAGAGCTTGTAACTAACGCCATGCTGAAGTGGAAAAATTGCAGAATTTATGAAACGCGTAAAGATGTTTGTTTAATGTTGTGTTTCACCACATGCATCTCTCTACAGTTCCAAATGAAAAACTGTCACTAAATGTTTTTTCCGACTAAAGTTTTCATTATATATCATAACATATATTAAACAATTATGCAAATTTTGATTTATTGTGATACTTTCATATTTTTCTAAGAATAACCTAGTGAAATATTTTTGCATAAATTTATATGTTACATTATTTAATTTGTTTGTTTTTCTGACCTAAAGTCTTTTAATACAATGTATTAGTATTTAAAAAAATATACAAAAATAATTATTTTATGTTTTATTTTTAAAAATTGTGGGGTCTACAAATTGGGATTCCATGCCAATGTTTCGTGTGTCTGCTCTCAGGTTCGGGTCTGTTTATACCATGATCTGAAACCACCATAGTGGGTAAGAAATCGCACAACGTCATTTAGCAAACGAAACTTAGTTAAGTTAGTTTCTTAACAAAGTTCCAAGATTCAATACTCCTAGACAATGCTTTGAACAAACAAAAAAATCACTGCATAAATCCAGTAGCGCAAACTCAACAAAGACAAAACGACACTTTATGATGCAAACTTAACAGAATTTTCAAACAATTTCGTTGCCAATTATTTAGATCTGATTATTATTTTATTATTTCTTTAGATTCAACGATTTTTGCGTAGCGTGTTTCAATATTCAATTATTCTTATTAGATGACTTGCAACTCAATCTGTATAATAACTGATATGTTTTATTAACTTCTTACTTATTGATTAATTTGATTAGGAGAACTGAGATCGATACTAATAAATTTGAACTGAATCTTGCGTTAAAAAAATGTTTGATTGAACTATCGCTGTTACATGATTTTTCTTTCTTTGATTGAACAAATTAATTTAACAGTGACCAATAATTGATATTGCTTGGTTTAGTTGGTTAAATTATCATTGGTATGAACTATTTAATTTAGGAAAACATATGTTGTAAGTATTCATGATTTATACTTTATTGTCAATCTGTTTATAATATACAATTTATATATGAGATGATTACATATTTCATTGTTTATGTCTATATCATCTTAGTGTAACTGTTTATAAAAATTAAATTCAGTCCACATATGAAAATAAATCATTCAATTAGGCAAATATATTTTGCGAAATTTATACTGAATGCAAGTTAGTTTTTAGGTTGAGTTTGTTATTTTTTTTTTGAAAAGTTGAGTTTGTAATTATTGAATGATAGCATGAGTAAAACTTATTGCACGACCATATGAGAGACATATGTTGGACCAATAGTATATCAATAGCTTATTATCATTATTATTTTAATCATACTTATTTAACTTCAAAATTTATGAAAGAAAAAAATTAATATCTTGATTTTATGTGTTATGATTTTTGCTTGTAGTAAAAGAAGTGTCCATTAGATGAATACACATTCTCATCATAATCACCATGTATCGAAAAGTGGTGACTCACCTTACGTCATTTATCTCTGCAGCCATGAGGGTTAGTTTTTGTTTAATCTGAAATGGCCAATATCGAATACGAGAAATATAAATAAAAGAAGTGATATATTCATTTCTAACTGGTTTTTGGAGTTTTCTTGTATTCACTGATAAAGTGAACAGTGAACCTGTAGATTTACCATCCAATAATAATTTACTATCTTATTTTCAATTTTTGAATAAACAATTAAAAGATAGTAGTAATTGTAAAAGTAAGAAAAAAAGATAGAAAATTTTGTTAACAATGTCGGGTTATTGTAACCCTTGTTTTGTGAATCTTCTTGAACTTTGATAACATGAATCTGCTCCCAAATAACTTTTAGTGTGATACACGGTTCAAACTAAGTTTTGCATCGGTACGCTAAGTTATTCTTTTATCCTTTTTAATTTTTTTGAATTAATGTTTTTAGATCACGTCAACTCGTTAGAGAGACATAATTAACCTCAATTCTGATTATTGGTTGTTATATATCTCAACATTTGTTGTAAGTTTAGAATTCTTAGATTTTTTAAATCACGACAAATTCTTAAAAAGTAATAAATTTTCGGCAAAAGTGTTATTGATTTCATCTCTAACAAATACATCATTTGATCTGTAGGTTACATTTCTGTGGTTTGTATATTCTTCCTTGCCCATTCTCTGGTATTTAGCCGGGTTTGCTTTTAGAATTTTATATTGTTTTGATGTTATGAGTTTTACTATATTCTGTTTATTTAGGTTAAGTAAGTTTTTTTAATTGAAAGATGAGGTTAGCGTAAGAAAATATAGTAAATGTTTAAGTTACGCCTGTTTTATAATATAAATATATTAATATTTAAAATAGTTAGTGCTGATTGCAATGGAGAATAATTAATTAAGTGGCCAAGAATCTGTTTTTGGTAGTCAATGTGGATCTAGTTTACAAGTTTTAGATGATTCCAGATTGATAAATCAAAAGTCAGTTAAATTTTTGGCTGAGGAAGACGACGCTTCACTCAGTTAATTTGAGGAAGGACACCAAATAGCCAACAAAGAGGATCAACTTGAAACTGAAGATGTTGATCCTTTAGAAGCCAAAAAAGAATGGAAAGAAAGATGAACTTTGTATTGGAATGGAGTTTAGTTTTGATGAGACTGCGCATATAGCTTATAGTGAACATGCATGCAATCATGGTTTTAACGTTAGGAAACAAAGGAGGTCAAAAAAAGAAGAAGATAAAAATGTAGCAAAGATTCTTTATGTATGTTCAAAAGAATGGGTTAGGAATGAACATAAGATCAAGAGATCTTATACCCAACCAATCACAAAGTGTGGTTGTAAAGCTCATATTGCTGTCAAGAGATCTTATACCCAACCAATCACAAAGTGTGGTTGTAAAGCTCATATTGCAGTGGAAAATATAAGATTGTGTCTATCGAGCCAAATCATAACCATAACTTAGTGAAGACACCTATGAAGCATTTGCTGAAGGGAAATCGAGCAGTCAATATCTCTCAAAAACGACATGCTGATAATGCCGAGATGTCAGGAATTTTAGCAAAAGCAACTGTTAATATGATGAACTTGAAAGTTGGGGGGAGAGAAAATCAGGATTCTTGGAGAAAGACTCTCGCAATTACATATACTGTAAGGAATGGCATCAAAGGTAAAGAAAGATGCTGGAGAAGTTTTGGAATACTTTCAAAACAGAAAAAGATAATTCATCATTATTTTATTCTATGCAACTTGATGAAAATGATATGATCACTAATATCTTCTGGGAGGATGATCGGTCTATAAACTACTACAACCCTTTTGGAGATGTGGTTTGCTTTGACACAACTGATAAAAACAATGACTATGATAGGCCGTTTGTTCCCGGAGTCAATCATTATAAGGAAATTGCTGTGTTCGGAGATGCTCTCTTATATAATGAAACTATTGAATCTTTTAAGTAGTTTTTTGAGATTTTTCTCAGAGCAATGACTGGAAAATAACCAAAAACCATTCTTATAGACCAATCTGCAGCAATGGCAAATGCAATAGTGATGATGTTTCCAGAAACAAAAACATAGGTTATGTGTGGCATATTTAACAAAATGTTGTAAAAAATTTGAGTCGTGTATTTCATGGACCAAACCAGTTTGCTATGGATTTTGGAAAGTGTGTGTATGACCATGATAAATAAGAAGATTGATTATTAGCGTGGAGAGATGTGCTCAATAAGAATAAATTGATACAGAATAAAGGGTTGAAAAATTTGTTCAAGTGAAAGAAAAATGGACAATGGTATATGGCCGTCATACTTTTACAACATATATGGTGAGCATACATCGTAGTTATTTTAAAAGATATTTGAGGTGCAGTTTTGACTTGTTAACCTTTAAACACTATGAGAGGGTGTTGGATGATAGGCAATATAAAGGAGTAGTTGATAATTTATGTATTATGCATACTTCGCCGGTATTAGTTACTTATGTAGAGATGTTGCAACATGCAGAAAAAGTGTATACACCATGTATGTTTACCTATTTCCAAAAAGGAATACACATTCATCACTGATTATGTTGCAAAAACACGAGTATGGCGTATGAATACAATGTATATTATCGTGGTGATGCACGAGAGTATTTGGTTAAGTATGATGCAGCAAACAAAACGATACATTGAAGTTGCATGAAGTTTTCATTTGCTGAGATTATATGTCGCCATGCATTGAAAATGTAGATAAAAACAATGTTAGAAGAATTCTATCTACTTACATTCTGAATCAATGGACTAAAGAGGCAAATGCACAAACTACATTTTATTATCATTCAGAGATACCTAATGAAGGAATCGATTGGAAAGCAATATATCATTTTATGTATGAGTTTTATCGCTTCATTAGGTATGAACAATTGATTGATAAGCATGAATCGTGTTTATATCGCTTTACAATTGATTTCTTCACTGCTTCATTAGGTATTTTTCACTGCTTCATTAGGTATTTCTGAATGATAATAAGATACGTTCGTGCTTTCGCCTGTTTAGCCTATCCATTCAGAATGTAAGTAGGTGAAATTTTTCTAACATTATTTTTATCCAACACTATCAATGCATGACGGTATAAAATCCTCTCAAATGAAAACTTCATGCAACTACAATGTATTGTTTGGTTTTGTAGCATCTTACTTAACCTAATACTCTCTTGCAGCACCACGATAAGATACATTGTATTCATACACCATCACATACTTACTGATCTTTTTTGCAACATAATCACCGATGACTGTGAATTTTTTTTGGAACAAGGTAAACACTTCTAGTGTATACACTTCTTCTGCATGCTGCAACATCTCTACATAAGCAACTAATACCGGCGAAGTATACATCATATCGAAGTCATCAACTAACTCTTTATATCGGCTATCATTCAACAGTCTCTCATAGTGTTTAAAGAAGGTCAACAAGTCAAAACTGCGCTTGAAGTATCTTTTCAAAATATTATTCATACTTTCGCTACGCTGTGTGCTCACCATATCAGCTGTAAAATTATGACAATCATATACCATTGCCCATTTTTCTTTCACCTCAAGCAAATTCTTCAACCACTTATTCTCTGTCAGTGTATGTTTATTGAGCATATCACTCCACGCCAATAACCAATCTTCTTCTCCCTCATGGTCATATGCACACTTTCTCAAATCCATGATAAACTGGTCTGGTCGGTCAAATACATGACTCAAATTCTTTACATCATTTTGGTAATATGCCAGACACATAACCTATGTTTTGTTTTTGGAAACACCTTCACTATTATAATCGTCACTGCTGCAGATTGGTCTGTCAGAATTGATTTTGGTTGTTTTTCAGACATTTTCCGAAAAAGTCTCAAAAAGCGACTTAATAGACTTAGTGGTTTCATCATATAAGAGAGTAGTTCTGAACACAACAATTTGCTTATGATGATTGATCCCGACAAATGGAAAAACTGGTACATCATAATTATTGGTCTTATAAGTTGTGTCAAAGTAAACGACATCTCCAAAGAAATTGTAATATTTTGTAGAATAATTATCCGTCAGAAGATATTAGTGATCATATCATTCTCATCAAGTTGCATTGAATAAAATAATGATGAATTATCTTATTTTTTCTAAAAATATTCCAACACTTCTTCAGCATCTCTCTTTACAATTACTGCCAACCACTTACAGTATATGTAATTGCGAAAGTCTTTCTCTAAAAACCTAAATTTTCTCTCCCCCTCCCCCCCAACTTTCCTGGTCATCATTTCGACAATTGCTTTTGCTGAAATTCCTGATATCTCGGCATCTCATCATCATCAACATGTTATTTTGAGAGATAGTGACTGCTTGATTTCCCTTCAGAAAATGTTTCATAAGTGTCCTCACTAAGTTATGGTTATGATTGGCTTGAAAGACACAATCTTATATTTTCGACCAACCAATCATAACCCTTATTTTGAGCATACATATTGAATTCTTGCTACATTTTTATATTTTTTTTACCTCCTTTGTTTCATAATGTTAACCATGATGGCATGCATACTTACTATAAGCTATATGCGCAGTTTCATCATACCTAAACTCTGTTCCAATACAAAGTTCATTTTTCTTCTCATTCTCACTTTTTTGCTTCTAAAGGATCAACATCTTCAGTTTCAAGTTGATTTTATTTGTTGGCTATTTCGTATTTTCCTCAATTCACTGAATGAAGAGTCGTCTGCACTAGGCCTGGGCGTTCGGTGGCCCCATCGGCTTCGGTTCGGGTGAAATGGGTTTTCGGATTTTCGGTTCATAGCTCGTAGACCCCGTTCGGGTTATATGAAATTTCGGTATGGTCCCGGTTTGGAACCCACCGGGTTCGGATCGGTTCGGATCAAGCTTAAAAGATCCGTTTAAACCAAAAACTAAAATGGATCCGGTTCGGTATCGGGTATTGTAACTAAAATAACCAAAAAATCCCGAAGCAAACTGAATTACTCATTCATTAACACACTAAAACAGAACAAATCGGAGTCTAAAACTAAAAAGATATTGAAATCCAAAGTCACATAATAGTAGTACAATGCTAGACAACACGAATTCAACCATATTAGCAAATCAAAATGACAAAATGCTCAGTTTTATTATGAGTTGCTGCAAAACGCTTGTTAACAGCTTAACATACATCTTCTTTGTTATGGTTTCTCAATCAAAAGATGATCTCGAATCCATCTGAACCGTAAAAGCATATATGTAAGTGAAGAGTAAGAACAAGAAATTACAGTGAACAATAAAAAACAAAACATAAGACATGCATATAAAAGATAAATTAATGAAAAATACGAATAAAAAGACATGCAATTAGAAGACGTTTCTATTGATTTCAAATTGATTACCAAAATTTTCAGAATAGCCAAAGAAGAAGGAGTGAAGAAGAAAGAAAATACACGAACCTGTGATTGATTTTGATTCTTCTAATTCTCAGATAAAGCATGAGACATATAGACAAAGAGATCTATGGTTCCAGTTTATTATTATAAGATTGAATCAAAAAGCTTTGTTCTTTTGGGATTAGGGTTTGGTCGCCGAAAGAAAACCAGAACAGGTGAGAGAGAAGAATACATGGAAATTACATAAATGTAATTGTATATAACACAAGTCTCGGTTTAGCTCGGGTGCTTGGTTTGGACCTCGGTTTACGACCGAACCGACCTGATAACCGAAAGCTAAGAGGCTAAGACCCATTCGGTATTTAGCATGGATCCGTTACCGATCCGAGCCCGCTACTTCGGTTCGGGTAAGAGTATGGGCTTCGGTTACAGTTATTTACGCCCAGGCCTAGTCTGCACTGAGTGAAACATTGTCTTCCTAGACCAAAAACTCAACTGACTTTTGATATATCGAATTGGAATTACCTGAGAGACTTGTAAATTAGATCCACATTAACCACCAATAACTTTTTGATACTTAATTGATTATTCTCTATTGCAATATGCACTAACCAATTCAATTAAAGAACTAACGTAACCTGAATAAATAATATCTAGTAGAACATATATATAAAAAAAAAATCTATAACCAAATCATGATAGATACTAGAGAAGAGGCAAGGAAAAATATGAAAACCACTTAAATGTAAATTACAAATCCAATTAGAGATAAATGGAAAACATGTTTGCCGAATTTATTAAATTTTGAGTAAAAAATCTAAGAACTCTAAACTTCTTACTATATGGTGAGATATATAACAAACAATAATCAGAATTAAAGTTAATTATGTCTCTCTAATGACTTCACATGATCCAAAAACATCAATTCAAATATTTAAAAATGGATAAAAGAATGACGTAATTACTGATGCAAAACGTATAGCTTAAACCGTGTATCACACTAAAAATTACTTGAAAACAGATTCCTATTATCAAAGCTCAAGAGGATTCATAAAACAAAGATTACTAAAACTCAACCGTGCTATGAACGTTTTCTATTTTTTTTTTCTTTTTTGACAAGTTATTATTAGATATTGAACCTCTAGGAGATGAATAAAAGAAAAACTCTTAATAAATCACTGGTTTGAATAACATATATAAATATAATAGTTTTGTCGGTCTAGTTATTTAAAAATCACTAATTTGCATTTTGTAATGAATAATACATATATATTATAAAAAGTGAAAGTAATGATAATTCTATAAAATATTATTCATAAAATGCCTTAGTTCATAGAATGTAATTTAATACAATTTCGTTACCATCATTTTTAGAAAGGCGCTAAAACTAAATTTAAATCTTGACTAGATTAGCAAATGGGCAATTCTCTTAAATAGCCCTTTTTAAGTTTTTATCACAAAAATAGCACTAAAAAAATAAAATGACCAAAATAGACTTTTTTTTTTTTTGAAATTTTGATTTTTTTTTTAATTTTTTTTTTGAAATTTGAAACCCTAACCCCAAACTCACCCCTTAACTCTAAACCCTAAAGTCCAAATTAGTTAACCCTAGGGGTATAAATGCATATAAATGAATTTTTTAGCTTCTAAAAAAAACATTTTGGTCATTTTCTTCTTTAAAAACTATTTTTGTGACAAAGAAGCTAAAATGGGCTATCTAAGGGAATTTCTCTTAGCATCATGTATCAAATTTGAAAAAAAAAAAAAGATGTATCAAATTTGAATTTTGTTTTCATTGAGGTATGAAATTGTACGACTTTAACTTATATGTACTAATAGGAACGGTTGGACCTCGTTGTTGTTGATGTAGGAATAGTATTAGTAAATGCGAGTGTGAAACATCAACAGCTCTGACGTGACCATCAAAGTTTCGCACTTTCTCTACCAGAAAAATGACGAGCAAAGTAGCAGCTTCTGCATTTCTCTCTCGCAGCAACGAACTGAGTAATCATCTTCAACAATCATGCATTCGGATTCTCTCCTTGTGCGAATCGAGTTCATCTCGCATTGGTTCACACATCCACTGCCCCGGAATCAAGCTGAGTCTTCTAGACAATCTTGGCTTATGCAACAATCTCCTCAGTCTTTACTTGAAAACAGATGGAACCTTGAACGCCCGCAAACTGTTCGATGAAATGCCTAACAGAACCGTTTTTGCCTGGACTGTTATGATCTCTTCTTATACCAAAACCCAAGAGCTTGCGTCCGCGCTTTCACTGTTCGAGGAAATGTTGGCTTCGGGTATAGTTCCCAACGAGTTCACGTTTTCATCAGTGTTAAGATCTTGTGCTGGTTTGAGAGAGCTTAACTACGGAGCTAAAGTTCATGGTTCTGTTATAAAGACTGGGTTTTTGGGAGACTCGGTTATAGGAAGCAGCTTGACTGATATATATTCAAAGTGTGGGAAACTTAAGGAAGCTCGTGAACTGTTTACTTCTTGTAAGAACGGTGCTGATACCATCTCGTGGACCATGATGATATCTTCTTTGGTTGAAGCTCGTAAATGGAAAGAGGCGTTGCAGTTTTACTCTGAGATGGTTGAAGCTGGTGTTTCCCCTAACGAGTTCACATTCGTTAAGCTTTTAGGTGCCTCTTCTTTTCTCGGTTTGGAGTTTGGTAAAGTGATTCATAGCAACATAATCGTTCGTGGAGTTTTGCTGAATGTGGTATTGAAGACATCACTTGTTGATTTCTACTCGAGGTTTGCTGAAATGGAAGATTCTGTAAGGGTGTTGAATTCGAGTGGAGAACAGGATGTGTTTCTCTGGACGTCTGTGGTGTCAGGGTTTGTAAGAAACTTGAGAGCCAAGGAAGCTGTTGCTACATTTCTTGAGATGCGAGGTTTGGGTTTGCAACCGGATAACTTCACGTACACTGCAATGTTGAGCTTGTGTTCCTCTGTCCAATTGTTGGATTTAGGCAAGCTGATTCATTCACTGACGATTAAGGTCGGATTGGAGGACAGCACTGATGTCGGAAATGCACTTTTAGATATGTACATGAAGTGCTCGGCATCAGAAGTAGAAGCTTTGAGAGTCTTCAGAGCAATGATCTCACCAAACGTCGTCTCTTGGACAACGTTACTCTTAGGTCTTGTTGATCACGGGTTTGAACAAGACTGTTTTGGAGTGTTGATGGAGATGGTAAGACAAAGAGTAGAGCCCAATGTTGTCACTCTATCTGGTGTTCTCCGAGCCTGCAGCAAATTGAAATCTGTAAGGCGAGTATTAGAGATTCATGGATATATACTCAGACAATACGTAGATGGTGAAATCATCATAGGGAATTCACTCGTCGATGCATACGCCAGCTCGGATAAGGTAGCTTATGCCTGGAACGTGGCTAAGTTAATGGATAGGAGAGATACTATTACGTACACGAGCTTGGTTACGAGGTTTAACGAGTTGGGCAAGCATGAAATGGCACAAAGTGTCATCAAACACATGTATGGTGATGGAATCAGCCCGGATCAGTTCAGCTTACCAGGGTTTATCTCAGCTTCAGCCAACCTCGGAGCTCTTGAAAATGGGAAACATCTTCATTGCTACTCCGAGAAATCAGGGTATTCTAGCTCGGTTTGGGTTTCCAATAGTATGATTGACATGTACGCTAAATGTGGTGTCTTGGAAGATGCAAAGAAAGTTTTTGAAGAAATAGCAACGCCTGATGTTGTTTCTTGGAACGGGTTGGTGTCAGGTTTGGCATCAAACGGCTGTATTTCTTCTGCTCTGTCTGCCTTTGAGGAGATGAGGATGAAAGGAACCGAGCCAGATTCAGTAACATTCCTGATATTGCTCTCTGCTTGTAGAAACGGAAGATTGACAGAGATGGGTCTCGAGTATTTTCGATCAATGGAAGAGATTCATAACATTAAGCCACAGATAGAGCACTATGTTCATCTAGTTGATATCTTAGGTCGTGCGGGACGGCTAGAGGAAGCAACAGGAGTTTTAGAGACGATGCCGTTAAGACAAAATGCTCTGATCTTCAAAACACTGTTGAGAGCTTGTAGATACCATGGAAATCTATCTTTAGGAGAAGATATGGCTAGCAAAGGCTTAGCACTTGCACCATCTGATCCAGCCTTCTACATTCTTTTGGCAGACTTATATGAAGAATCTGGGAAACCAGAGCTGGCCCAAAAGACTCGTAATTTGATGAGCCAGAAAGGTTTGAGTAAGAAGCTAGGGAAGAGCTCTGTGGAGGTTCAAGGAAAAATGCACAGCTTTTTCAGTGAGGATGTTACTACAGTTGAGAAAACAAAGGGGATATACGCAGAGATAGAATGGATAAAGAGTGAGATCGAAAGGTCAGGCTTTAGATACCGAGGCAATGAAAGCGCAAGCTATCACAGCGCGAAGCAAGCTGCTGTGTTTGGTCTTGTGTACACATCAGCACAAACTCCAGTTCATGTTGTTAAGAACAAAATCATGTGTAAGGACTGCCATGACTTTGTGTCCCTCATTACCCGGTTAGTCGATAAGAACATAACTGTAAGAGACGGGAATCAAGTACATGTCTTTAAGAATGGTAAATGTTCTTGCAAAGGGGATGAAACATCATATGTACTATCATAGGTTATTGAGAAGAAGGATAAAACGTTTATGAAAAGAGCATTACATTGTTAAGAGTTTTCAAAACTATTCAGCAATTTCTTCAGAGCTTGACTGGAAGTTACTCTTTCAACTGCGGATCGGTTGTTTTGGACTCTGAAATTAGACCTTCAAGGGTTGTGTAGAAATCCTCAGGAAGAGGACCAGGTCGGTGCTGAGGAACGTGCTTTGGGATCGGTGCATCATTCTCAATTACTTCACACTCGTAGTCATCTGGAACACCTCAAGACTCCCATTCTGCAAATGCAAAACCAAAGGTCCCTAAATTCGAGACCGTTGAAAGTCTGTTCGGTCGCACTCGCATATCACAAGAAAGTGATAAGGCTCAAACAAAAGACAAGAAGTAAGATCCATGAAAGAGGGGTTTCACAAGTATTAACACTGATCAAGCATTGTAATACTGAAGCAAACTTTCATCTACGTTAGCAAACAATACAACAAAACGCTTGACTTTTGCAATGCTCTGTGTTCAGATTCACAAAGCCTCTAGATTCAGATTCTAGAATAGCCATTGAGATCGCATAATAATGGTAAGAGCATACGAACCGATCATTTTCCCAATGAGTGTGAGCTCATCTTGTGCTTCTTCGATGAGCTCTTCGACTTGACCGCAACCAAGACGCTTCTCGATTGCTCCCGGTCTTCTTCTTCCTTGCAGACACTGAGACGGTGGCGCGTGAATGATTCGACAGCTTTTCGGTATCCTTATCAGATTTTACGTATTACTATAACTATGAATTAATCACTTAATTAGTTTAATGTGTTTTTACAACACCAAGAAAAATTATTTATAAAATAATGATATGTATTTTTTACGATGTAATAAACTTTTACAATTTATGATTTTAATATTCTAACGAATTTTATATAAATAGAAACATGTTATTTTGATGTAATAAAATTATTGAATATCTCAATAATCTATATATAAAGAAGAACATACTATTTTTTTCTTAAATCACTTCGTCAAAAAGTTATCTAAGAATTTGACACATAAGCATAATTTTTTTACAATTGTTTAATTATCCTAAAATTTTTATTTTCTTCACATTTCAACCAAATCAATTAACAAAGTATAGTAATCCATAAATATATTTAAATAAATATTTCAATTTTCACCCATAAAAATAGAAACATCATTTTAGTTTTTCAAAATTCAGAAATTTTCCTATAGTTTTTTTTTTATTTCTTAAAATTTTACCCAAATTAATCAATAAACATATAATATAATCCATAAAACTACTTAAATCAATATTTATTTTCTAACATATCAAAATATTGACATTAATATTTTTGTAAATATAAAATAATTTAGTAAACCTAAAAACTTAAATTAGAAACTAATATCGAAAACTTAAACATTCATTATGTTATTGTTTTTACGTTTTATCATACTCATTTCTACAAAAATACAAAAAAATTATCTAATAATTTTTTTTTCTATTTGATTTTTTTTCTATTTGACCATAAAATTTAAGCTTATACAAAAATGATGAAAACCACACCCAAAAATTAATGCATAATCAAAATAATGATTAGGAAACAAAATTGAAATATAATAAAAATCAATGAGATAAATAATGTAACCTCAGTTTAGTGGAAGTTTAGTCAATAAATAATATTTTAATAAAATTTATACAATATAATGTAAAAATATAAAAATTAAAAAAATAAAAATTAGAAAAAATAATAAGAACAAAAAACTAAAAATATGGTTACAATATTTTTCTCATGTTTCATCGAACTTAGACACTTAAAAAAGGATGGATCTAGTAAAATTTGTTTTATATCTTTTACTTCACTAAACTTAAACTAAAAAAATTGACATGAAATAATAAAATCCTAAACAATGATTAATACACAATAAATATTTTTTTTACAATAATTAATTTGAAAATTAAAAATGATAAATTATAACAAATAAAACAATAACAATTTACTTAAATACATAATAAAATTTGAGTTTGATGAAAAAATTAATCAACAAATAAAAATTTATTAAAAAATACATAATTTAATAAATATATATATAAAGCATTGAATAATAATAAAGAAAATTCATAAAAACACATAAGAGAAAATATAAGAAGATAAAAGTAACAATTACATGACACTGTAACACTGTCAGTCTCCCAACAACATCAAAACAATTGCATCACTTACTAGTATTATAAACATATAAAAAGTTTGTTTTCATGATTTAGTCTATGTAATCAATTAATTATGTAAATAAAAGTATAAAAAATAATGCATATTAAAAACTTACACAATCTCACTGCAACAAAAGATGTTCAAGTAAATAATTGTAAGATCTCGACAAGCGACACAATACAACATAAACCGACAAAAAGCACAAAAAATAAACACAACAAAAATAAATCAATATCTCATTAAGTTATAAGTATGACGTTATGTACTTTAGTTAACCGTGACTCTTAATATTCTTATTTTCTATATAAGCAAAAACTTTCATGGAAATAGTGATTCAAAAAATTGTATAATTAAACCTTTGAAATTAAAAATAAATACTAATTCAAATAATTAAAAAAAAATCAAAAACCCCGTACAAAGCGCGGGGCAAAACCCGTAGTATTAAATATATATATGACTAAAATAATGTCATCACATTATTAAAAAAATAATATTGTTTTCTGATATATAAATTACTTAATCAGATTTTATTAAATTAGTTATGTATTAAAGTAGTTTTTTAAAAGAGATTATTAAAAGTACCACAAGTTACTAACATTGGTTTACGATTTAATGATTATTTTTTAGGGTTTAGTATTAAGGGGGTAGGGTTGAGTTTATAAATGTTTTATAAATATTTAGAAAATTAGCTTAATGTATTTTTATCCCATATTTAAAGTATTTATGAAAATAGTCATTCATTAATGATAAATTTGAAAAGTGGTATCAAACTTGTGATATAATTGAAATTTTCTTTTTTTAAAAAGGAAAATAATACTTTTAAAGTATATCTAAATTATAATTATTTTAATGAAAATCTTGGTGAGAGAATTAGTGTTTGATAATATAATTTGATGACTGGAGATAATTTAAGGAATCTAAGACAATTTACTCTTACTTTTTTACTTTTGCAACAGATTGTTCTTAGTTGGTGAAGATGGTTTCAGAACCCGAAGAATGACCAACTTTTGCAAGTTATTTGGAAGACATAAAGATCTTGAAGAGAAGTTTCAACAGATCAGAGCTCATTCATATACCACAGACGCATAATTCAAGTGGGGACTATCTCGCACGCAGTGCAAGGAAGCAATCGTCTTTTGTTGTCCATATGGATGTAGAGCTACCAGTTTGGTTTGCAGAATCTATATGAGTCTGTTTAAGTTGTTGACAAAAAAAACTAACTAACTGTGAGTTATATGTTAAACATTAAATCAAGGGAAAAATTCAATTCTACCTTAATGAATATGATATCACTTTTCAAATTTACCATTAGTTGATTACTATTTTTATAAATACCTTAAATTTTATAAAGAAAAAGACTAAACTAATTTATCTAAATCATTTATAATTTTTTTATAAAACCCAACCCCACCAATAAATACTAAATCCTAAACAATAGTCAATAAAGTTTTAACCAAATGTTATTGTATTTTTGATTAAAGATATTTTTGAAAAGTGGTATCAAACTTATTGTATTTTAAGAACTTTCTCTTAAATCAAGATTTGTGACAAAGAGTGATTTGTGGTTTAATAAAATATGAAAACTTTGTAACTATTTTACATCTAAGTAAAATAAAGTGGTAGATAAAACAATGCAAAAAATAGAAAATGTTATAAATTATTTTTTGTTCATTTATCGTGGGTTTTCTATTAATTAGAAATTATGTCATAAAAAGACTTTTGGAAACTAAGATTAAAATTATAGATTCTCAAAATTATTCCAAGATTATATTATACAAAAAGTTTTCTGTTTTTCTAGCTAGAACTGCAAGATCTTTTTATAGAAAATATAGTTATTGGTTGTTCTATTCTAGTATGGTTACCTAGACCACCTCGAACTTGAGTAATAGAGTAACCGTTTAATGATAAATAACTATTAATAATAAAATAATGTTTTTATAGTTATGGATATTATTCAAAATTAAAAAAATTATAAACATAATATATAGTTTTCAAATAATATTTATACCCATTGAAATCATGGACAACCACCTAATATCTAGTTAAAATGTGTAGAAATTAATGGATCATCCAAACTAAACTATGCACCAGAATGAATAAAATCGTTGGATATAATAATCATTGATAAAATAGATAAATAAGTTTAATTAATTGGGTTAATAAATTATATTTAGATAGATAATAAATTATCTATTTTCCAATAGGTTTAATAACCAAATCAACAAATTTTTTTACCAATTTGAAATAAAATATATAAACCAATTTTGTTTATATATTTTAAATCAAATATATATAAACAAAATTTTGTAAACTAAATGTTAGCTACATTTTAATATATCTAAAATCTTGTATTTTCAATTTTCACCGAGAAAACTGTTTCAGTCAATTAAAAAGTGTATTCACTTCTTTTTAGATATGAGCATTTTACCCAGATCCAAAAATCTGAACCGGAACCGATCCTAAAAACTGGTTCAGGTCGGATACGGATAATGTTATTTTATCTCACTGGATCTTGTTGTCGAGGACCCACGGATCTAGACCCGACCGGACCCGAATCCAGGATATCTAAAATACCAAAATTTATAGTATATATTATGTATATATGAGTATTTTAGTACATTTTTGATCTATGAATATTTTTTAAAGTTTGGATTTTGAGTTTCCGGTATAGTTTTAGGTTTAGGGTAAAATTTTAGATTTTCAAAAATATAATTTAGTAATCAGATAAAATTTTGGGTATTTTTCATCCTTTCGGATTAAATTTTAGGTAATATTTCAGATATTTTTTAGGTACTTAAATATTTTCAGGTTTTTTTTTTGTATTTTCGGGTTAGATCTAACTAGACCCGAACCGATTCGGATCCGACGGAACCCAAACCGAATCGACCAGGATCTGACATAATCCGAACCAAACCGGACCGATAAATTCTAATTACCATATTGAGTCTAAATATTTAGATCCGAATGATCTGAATTCGACAAAACCCGATCTGAACCAAATCCGTAGACCCGAATGCCAAGGTCTACTTCTTTTATTTAAAACTGCAAATTTTTTGTTCTAATGTAAAATCACAAAATTTTATTTTGCCAAAGCTATAGAATCGTATGTTTTCTTTGGCCAAAATAGTAAAAACTTTGTTTTCTGGTAAAATCGAGAACAACACAATGAAGACAAAGATTGAGACTGCTAGAACTTGATATGTTCTTCTACATGTATTTTTCTGATCCTGTTTTTCTTGGCTACAGACCAACAACTAACATGCGGTAAATAAAATTATAAAAGTTTTGTTGGGTCAAAATTTTCCAGTGGTTGGTTTAGTTTTGATCTTCTAAACTCGCTCAACGAGAACCTCACAGATCTCCAGATTATCAAGCTCCTTGGGCCGCTTGTAGTTCTTCAACAAGAGGGAGGAACATACAACACTAACAGAAGAAGCGGCCATTGCAGCACCAGCAAACCATGGAGGCAACCTGAGATGGGTCCATGGGAAAAGCACTCCTGCAGCAATGGGTATCCCGATGAGGTTATAACCGAGAGCCCACACGTAGTTGAGACAGATTCTTGAAAAGGTTTTCCTGGAAAGATCAATGGCTGTGATCACGTCTTCTAGATTGCTCTTCATCAGAACTATGTCAGCAGCTTCTATGGCTATGTCTGTCCCTGCGCCGATAGCCATCCCAACGTCAGCCGCCACAAGTGCAGGGGCATCATTGATTCCATCACCCACCATCCCCACAACATGACCTGCAGCCTACAAAACATGAATGTTGAGAAAACGGACCAAAAACTTAAAACAATTAGTGATAAATGGATTGACTCAAGTCCCTTATATACTACTTAGTCCTTTTAAATTATGGATAAGAGATATTTTATCCAACAAGTTTATCTTCCAATATAATGTTGGAAACAAGTGAACTTCAGATTAGGTACCTGTAGCTCTTTCACTTTCTCTGTTTTCTGCTTGGGTTTGGCTTCTGCCATAACAGAATCAATACCAACTTCACGAGCAATGGAGTTTGCAGTTCCCCAGTTGTCACCAGTTACCATGATGCTTACGATATTCATGGATTTTAAAATGGAGATGGCCGCTCGGGCACTCGGTTTTAGAGGATCCGAGACAGCCAAGACTCCTGTCAGTTCTCTGTCCACAGAGACAAGAATCCCTGTCTGAGCCATCTTTTCAGCTTCTGCTAGCATCTCTTCAGCATCCTCTGGAATATTAACTCCATGTTGAGACATAAGGTTTTTGTTTCCCACCATAACCTCTCTTCCCTTAACGATCGCTTTCACTCCATTTCCAGTGATTGACAAGAAATCATGGGCTTGCGGCCATGCAGGGTTCTCTTCGTCATCTCTGAAGTTCTTGGCATGGTTGACGATGGCCTTTGCTAGAGGATGCTCACTGTTCACCTGGCAAAAAGACAAGTGTTACACATTGGTTGTGACGCCTGCTTGATCTATGAGTTCAATGGTTACAAGAAACTACCTCAGTTGCGGCAACAAGTTCATAGAACTCTCCCATTCTCATGTTTTTCAGCAGTTTTGTTTTAACAACCACAGGCTTCCCCATCGTGAGCGTTCCTGTTTTATCAAAGACAATGCAATTCACCTACACCACCATTGAAGCTTGGTTATAATAAGTTTCAAATCAAGAGAGATGGCTACAAGCTTAACATGTCATTATGCACTAACCATGTGTGCCCTTTCTAGGGCTTGACCACCCTTTATCAGCACACCTTGGGATGCACCAACCCCAGTACCAACCATAACAGCAGTTGGAGTAGCCAGCCCAAGAGCACAGGGGCAGGCTACGACCATGACTGATATCCCAAACTGAAGAGCTAGTTCAAAGCTATCCATAGAAGCAGGTATCCAAGATTCAGAGTACCAGTGGAGTTTACCAGCAAAGAACCACAGAAGCCAAGTTAAGAGTGAGAAGGAGATGACCTGCATTATTATTATTATTATTATCATCCAGTAACAAAAATATGTGTGCCTCAATAAAATAAATAAACATGACTTGGTACTGACCAGAGGAACAAAGAATCTGGAGATCCTATCAGCCAACTTCTGTACTGGAGCCTTGGCAAGCTGAGCAGCCTCAACAAGCTGAACAATCTGTGCAAGAGCACTCTCTGAACCAACCTTTGTAACCTTAACGTGCAACACTCCGTTTGCGTTTAAAGTGCCTCCTATAACTGTATCACCCTTTCTCTTAGCCGCTAGTTTTGCCTCTCCAGTCATCATACTCTCATCCACATGACTTTCCCCCCATAGGACATAACCATCTGAAGCTACTTTGACACCAGGAAGGATCTTGATAACATCGTTCTTCTGTATCAACCGACCATCAATCTCTTCTTCACCAGTCACCTTTCCTTCATTGTCCAAACTCAACAAGATCGCTGTATCCGGAGTTAAGTTCATAAGCTTTGAGATTGCATCAGAAGTTTTCCCTTTAGCCATAACCTCCAGATACTTGCCTAGCAAGATAAAAGTGATGAGCATGGAACTAGTTTCAAAGAAATCTTCTCCCTTGAAATCAGGAGAGGTTGCAGCTCTCAACACTGAATACAAGGAGTAGAAATAGGCAGCGTTTGTTCCAAGAGCAATCAAGACATCCATGTTAGCCGAACCTCGGCGTAAAGCTTTGTAAGAGCCATAGTAAAACCTCCAACCTATAAAAAACTGGACAGGAGTAGCCAAAACACACCTTATGATTTCTCCAGTATTGAGCATATTGATGACCTTGAACATCAGCAACTGACTAATCCAAGGGATGTACATAAACACCATGGCTGTCAAGAACACTGGTACCGTACAAACCAGACTCCAAATAAAAGAGTTATAGTACTTCTGAATCTCCCCTTGCCTCTGAGACTCTCTGCCTTCCTCTCCCACAGAGAATATTGTGGCTGTGAGATTGGTCTGACCAAAGACCCTAATGAAGTTCCTTGGCCCCGTCACATCATGTTTGTACAACACGGATATGATCTTATCTGTTCCATGATGGAACTCCACACTTTGAACCCCAGGAAGAGCTTCAAGTAATGCTTTGATGGATTCATCAACACACTCACCAACAATCTTTAAATCAACCTTGCTCAAATCCTCGCCTGTTCTTATAAGTGATGCATCGAATCCAGCATCTTCAATAGTCTCACAAATTTTCTCCACGTTGACAAGGCTAGGGTTGAAACAGACTTGAGCTTGATTGTTCAGCACGTCAATGACAGCTTTATGAATACCCTGAAGCCGCTTAATAGCTTCCTCAACAGGTCCAGCGCAAGCAGCACAAGTCATTCCGA
This sequence comes from Sinapis alba, assembly GCA_012274485.2. Taxonomy (NCBI): domain Eukaryota; kingdom Viridiplantae; phylum Streptophyta; class Magnoliopsida; order Brassicales; family Brassicaceae; genus Sinapis; species Sinapis alba. The sequence goes on from MU106572.1 coordinate 92,960, forward strand.
CGACGCGGAACACTGCCTTGGAAGTGGCCTCCTCTTCTGACGACGATCTGCATCCGTCGCCGAACCTATTTTTCTGCAGCAAAGGATGACGTGCACTGTACGTCTCTTCCCCAATGGATGTGAGCGCCATTTGGTTCGTCAATTATAGGAAGGGTTTTATGAATATATTTCTATGCAACTTATGTACTCCTCATTCTATTTATAAACAAGGTAAGCATGCGTTAGTAACAAAACTTCAAAAAGACAATATGCCACCATCTTATTTATTATTTTTAAAAATGTCAAAGTTGCCAAAAAATATCGTTTTTCAAAATATAATGGAATGGAAATCAGTAGAAAATAAAGTAAGCTAACAAAGGAAAGAAATAAAATAAAGGAGAACTGATTTGATATGTATACTAATCTTATGGAAACTTAACACAAATTACTTAATAAAAACAAAAATATATCTTAAAGAATGCGAGACCTTCAAAGAATCAAAGTTATCTGAATTTTTGGACACATAGAATTTTCAAAGTTGGGACTATTGACTAAAACACATAGAACTTTCAAAGTTGAGGCTATGTGGTGCCTTCTCAAAAGTTGTGGTCCTTCCCAACAAAGCCAACTACATGGTGACTTCTCAAAAGTTATGGTCTTTCACAACAAAGGCAACTCCATTCAACCAATACAATTTATAGGATCCACGCTTATGCCAAAATTTAATGAAGAAAATCAACATAATATATAAAGTTAAAGATCATCTCAAACAAATTATATCACAAAGATATTTAGATAACAATGTTGATAAGAGAAATAAAAATAAAGAGTATAAAGAGATTATTCAAAAAGTTGCAATTTCAAATAAAATTTACAAGAAACTCTGAAAATAAAATATGGACTGAAAGACAAGAATGATAAAAAGAATAGGATATGCATTCATCAATATGAGAATATACTCTAAAGATTTCCGAGAAATGATAGTGGATTATAAATTAGAAGAAAGAAATCTTTGGTAATGCATTTTCATTTTCCAAATGCTTTTTCGATAAAAATCTTTTAATTCGCGTTCAAATTTCATTGAATATTTTAAATTTCTCGCATAAATATTAATTTAACAGGTTTCTTTGATAAAGTCTACTCAAAAAGTGTTCTAATAAAGTCTGATATATAGTCTTTAAATTTGAAAATGTTTAAAATGGTTTCAAAGAGAGAAGAATATTGAAAATAGAACTTTTAAACTTAAACAAGAAGAAAACAACTACAATAATTTTAGTTCACATTTTTAGTTGAATCTAACATACAAAAACAAAACAACATTTTATATTTCTTGAAATTAGAACTTTTACAACTTAAATAATAACAAAAAATATAATCACAATGAATTTCAATATATATATTTTCTTTAGTTTTAACACACACACAAAAAAAATTAAGTTATATATCGTACTTTTTAGAGAAAAGGATAAACCATGAAAAATAAAATTTTCAGCTAAAATAATAAAAAATAATCACATTAAGTTGAATCTATAATTTTATTAGAATTTAGCACACAAAACACAAATATAATTTGTGTAAAAATAAAGTCTTACCAATTTTGACCATTTACATAGCAGAACTCTCCATAAATCTACTAGTGCATTATTAATTAGCAGACTTTTGAACAAGTCAACTAATGAAATCTTCTAATAAAGTCTGAATCTGATGTACTTTTTTGGATCTGAAAAATTTGCATAGCCAAAAACGTTTAAAATGATTTCAAAACAAAAAAAAAAATTCAAAATAAAAAAAAACTTCAAAAATAGATTTTTATACTTAAATGATAAACAAAACAATTATATTATGTTAAATTATAGTTTTATTCAAATCTAACACACAAAAACACAAAAGTACATTATAAATCTATATTTTTAGGAGGGGAAAATGTAAACCATGGAATGAAAAAATTACAAAATACAAGATAAAATGGTTAAAAATACATGAGACGAAAAGATAAAAAAATGATATAAATTTTGTTGTCTTTAAGTTCAACTAAATTAAAGAGAGGTTAGAGAGTTTTAGAGAGAGAAATATTACATTTTTGTTGCAGCCATTTAAAAAAAAAAAAATAATATGTAAATTTTCTTTATATAAAATGACATAAGTTCAAATTCTAATAAAGTTAAAAAAATTGATATAGAAAACTTTTCAAAAAGTCTGCTAATGCATTATAGTTTAGCAAACTTGTTAAGAAATTTTCCAGTGCATTACAGTTTATCAGATTTCTGATACTAACCCTAAATTGACTTTACGTTCCATAAAAATTCTAAAGAAGTTTATTAAACCATAACTTCTTGACAGATTTCTTAAAAAGTTTTATATCCCTAAACCATAAAAACAAATAGTTTAACTATATTAAAGCAACCACTTCATTAACATAAAATTAAGTTATAAAATGTTTAATATATACAAAAATAAATATAAGTTAAAATTTAATTTCTAAAAATAAAATTAAATCTAACACTAAAAGTACCATCATTACTTGAACACATATTACCAAATCATAACCAATAGACAATCATGATGTATAACTTATAGTCACTCATCTACGTGTAAACAATTCATTTTTTTTTTAAAAAGTTCACATGATTTTCTTGATTGTAGTTTAATTTCCATCAAAATATTTTTTTCAAAATTTTATAAATTAATTTTAAATTAATTATATGAATATATTTTTTGAGAAGACTTTCCATAATTATAAACGTAAAAGTGTATATATTTTTTTTGTTTAGTCATAAAAGTATAATTATAATTTTACTATTCTTTTAAGTTATTTTTGCATATAATTGAATTTAAGGTATAGTTTTGCATTCAAATTCAAAATTTAGGCCATATTTGGGAAATACTCCATCATTTTTTGTATATTAATCAAAAACCTGAATAAACTAGATTTTTGTAAAAGTGAAAACATAAAATATACAAGTTATTTTTATTAAGCCTTGACAAGAATAATTTTATTTAACCATAAACATCTTATAATAAAATCTAGACTAAACCCTCAAGGCTTAATACAACGTCCATGTATCTACCAGCCGAAGTATCACATCGTGAATTAACACAATATAATCAAATATCCAGATAATAATTTTTATGATTTATTTTGACCTATTAACATATTTAATTATTATTCTGAATACCCAATTATTCAAAATACTTTAAATTTATTGATTGAATTTGAAAATGATAAAATATATATTTTGATCTAAATTAAATAATTTTATAAGTACATAATACATCCCATAATCTTTTGGATATATATATATATATATTATTGTTATAATATACGTATTATTATATTTTCTGAAAAAAATAAATATTATAGTCAGATATTTTTGTGTATTACACACACACATATATATATATAGATTTTCTGAAAAAAGAAAAATAAATTAAAATAAAATAAGAAAAAGAGAACTTGACATGCTAATTTTAATATATTGAGTTATATTTGTGATGCACTTTATATGTTTTAAATATTATGTATATATTTTTTTTTTCTTTATTTCTTATTAATAGAAAGTAAATAAATACTAATAAAGACAACTAGACGTAATAATTTCAGTTCATTAAATATTTTTTTTAATTAATTTAACGTGATGATTTTTTAAATAATATTAGAGGATGAAATAAAGGACGCACCATTTTCTTTTGTAACAAGCAGGCACCATTCATTTCTTATTAAAATCACAATTGTCATTTTCAATGTAATTTCTTACTCCCTCTGTTTCATATTATTTATCATTCTAGATTTATGCACACATATTAAGAAAACATATGATTCTCTATATTTTCAAAATAAAACACAATTACCTATACACCTAACCATATTCCAACCAATAGAAAAATAAAATAGAGAATCTTATTAATAAATTTTGTATTGAAACTCTAAAACGACACTTATTTTGAAACAATTTTTTTTTCCTACAACGATAAGTAATATGAAACAGAGAAAGTATTTCAGACCACTTCAACACCAACAAAAAATATAGGGCAATTCTCTTAAATAACAATATTTTAAGTTTTTGTCACAAAAATAGTTTTCAAGGAAAAATGACCAAAATAACCTCCTTTTATTTTGAAAAATTTAATATTTTATTTTTATTTTTTAAAATTTGAAACCCTAACCCCAAAATATCACCCCTTAACTCTAAACCCTAAGTCTATAATAGTTAACCCTAGGGATATAAGTGTATATTTACCTCTTTTATGAAATATTTTAGTCATTTTTTTTCCTTATATACTATTTTTGTGACAAAAACCTTTTTAATGCTATCTAAGGGTATTTCTCAAAAATATATGTTACCAATTAATTTTGTGAATCTATACTATTAAAACATAGGGTCTTTTTTTGAGGCGCCTTTCTGTTTTATAAATATTTACAAAATCATGTTGTTGGCTTAATTAAAACATATGTTTTTTATTAGATAACTAATAATTAGACAAAATTTTGGATCTAAATAAAAAATAATTATTTTTTCTATTTATTTAGTAGATAACCCAATAAATTAGTCGAATAATATATAGTAGTCAAATCACTAAGCTATTATTATATACAAGTCTAATCACTACTATTATCAAATTATTAATAAATAATATTAGATCAACTAAATTATAAATAGGAAAGTAATTATAAACTTTATTAATTTATAAAATATATTTTATAAATTTCACATTTTTAAGAACTATATAGTTTTATGGAAATTATAAAGCACAATATTACTATTTTATAAATATATATCATATAAATATTTTTATTTTAAATGTTATATACAATTTTTATATATATTTTATATATAAGTTATAGTTTTATAACTTTAGAATAGAGAATACGGTATTTGTAACATGTTTTATATATTATAAATTTAATATGATATTTATAGCATAGTTTATATGAAATATATTTTCTAGATTTTTTTTTTTGCTTATTGTTATATTTAATATTTTTCAAAGGTATTATGATTTTTTTAATCAAAAATCAGTTGTAATCAAATCAGGAGATATCTTCTTTCTTAATATTATGTATTCAATATTTACATTTTTATAGTAATATTTTCAATCAAAATTTTAGTGCAAGTTACTCATGAGATATTCTTTTTACATTAAGAACATAATATTTTTAAAAAAATTATTAAAAAATATTTTATTTCATAGCTTATCATGAAAGCTAACTTACACTAATTTCCTATATAAAACAGACATTATCAACATAAAAGCGAAGCTATTAAGTTTTTTTTTGCTATGAATGTTTTTCATGCTTTTGATTAGTATATTTATATTATTTTTTTGAATGTTCAGTTTTATTTATACATATATTTTTGGTTTGTTGATTGTGATTTTGTTTATATGCGGATGAACTAATATGAGTTTCTTTTCAGAGAGGAGATTTGTGATATTGTGAGAAGTATTCAGATTTCAAACCTCTAAGAGCTCACTATGATGAGTTTGCAAAAAAAAATGTGTTTATAACGATATTTTATATATTGAACACTTAAAAAATGGATGATTACAATATATCTTTGAAAATTACACTTTTATTATACATATGTTTTTGTTCTACTGATTTTGATTTTTTTCTATATGCAGATGAAATATCAATTTTCGAATTGTTTTGTTGTAATACTAGCAAAGGGTGAGGAACTCAGTAAGTTGATTATGAAGAATCGTTTTTATACTAAAAAAAAACTCATTCAATTGATTATGAAGAATTGTCTTGTTGTGATGTGTTATGCATATATATATTTGGGATTTTTTATTTCGGTTTTTGTTTATATGTAGATGAACTAATATGACATCTTCTCCCATAAATATATATATGTTTGATTTTCTTCATTTTCTCCAATTCAAGTAACTAAAATCTTTCTTTTATATTTTAATATTATATTGTTGTTTTTGTTGTGGTTAAGCATAACTATGGTTTAATACTATTGGTTTATTTATGCGGAATCGCTAGGTAAAGAGGGAGAACGATCAGATAACCTCTAACTATTTGGTGTGTCTATTGTATTGTATTATATGTGATAGTTCTCCATTAAAAATGTGTGATATAAATTCCAGTAAATGATTAGTTTTCCCTATGGTTTTTATTTTAATGCTTAATAAGCAAAGTTGTAGATAATTTTGTATTACGTGACAAATATTTATAGTAAAATTTACAATCAAAATTCTGGTGCAAGTTACTTGCAAAATATTCTTTTAACCATAAGAACATAACACTTTTTTAGAATTTATTAGATAATATTTGATTTCATAGCTTATCATGAAAGCTAACTTCCACCAATTTATTATATAAGTAAGACATTCTCAACACAAAAGCGAAGCCATTGAGCTTTTTTTTATTTTACTGTGAATACTTTTTCCGTTTGTAACCACCAAGAGTTCACCATGCCGAGTTTGCAAAAAATATTTTCTTAGAACAGTATTTTCTCTACTGAACACTGAAAAATGGATGATTACAATATATTGTGTTGTCTACTAAACAGATTTATGATCCTCATGTAGATGAGGTTGTGGTCACTAAAAAGCTTCTTGTCAAAGGGATGTCCGCAAGGTAGAACGCATTAGGACGAAAGTTGGAGAAAACTTGGTGGGAGAGCTTCGTGTCTATCATGTAGAGAATGAATCTCTCCGGATATCTTTAATATAATTCAATCATTAATGTTCATCATTATTTTTGGAATTTTGATGATTTGAATACAACAATAAATTTGGAACTTACTTAACTATATAGAAAATATTCGTAAATGCAAGAACCCCTATCGTACTAAACTCACCAATATTCTGAGCCAAAAATGAAAGTAAAAATAATTATTGTAAAGATTTTATTTTTTAAATGTGCAACTTTTCAAATCACGATGAATAGTTCCGTCAGTTTTCTTATATTAATGGGTTTCTTCAAAAAATGTTTTGATACTCTTTTTAAAAACTTTTTTTAATTCATTTTGTTTAAACATTACATATGGTGAAGACTGAATTTTTCATTTTTGTTGGACCGAGTTCCAAGTCTTATGTACAAACATTGTTTGTTTTATACTTTTGGAGCTCCGTATTTTCACTGCCGAAGGGCTTCTATGCGAAGGTCGACTCATTATGCTCGGGATTTCTCTGGAAAAACAGTATCACCTCAGCTGCTGGTGCTAGAGTCGCTTGGGCTAGCATTTGTAAACCAAAGAAGGAAGGAGGGCTAGGAATCAGGAGGCTAGAGGAGTTCCAAAAGGTGTTCGACTTGAAGAGGGTATGGAATTTCTTTTCATCATCAGATTCATTGTGGGTAGCTTGGCTTCATGCCAATGTTTTTGCGAGTAGATCATATTGGGCCATTGGGGAATCGCAAAGACTTTCTCCTACTGTTAGGAGTATGATCAGACATAAAGACTCTGTTGCGGAGTTCCTGAGATGTACAGTTGGAGATGGCTCAACTGCCTCCTTTTGGTATGATTTCTGGACAGATATGGGTCCCTTGTTACCTGCGTTTGGAGAGAGGGGTCCTAGAGACCTAAGGCTGTGTCTTGATGCTAAGGTTGCTGCTGCAGTGGTGGAAGGTGAATGGGCCTTACCTCCAGCGAGATCAGATGAGGCAGAAACTCTACTTATAGTTCTCTCAACAATGAATCCACCTTCTCCTAATAGGGGTAGGGATGTTTATCTTTGGCGAAATGGAGCAGGGCAATTTGTGCCTAAATTCTCGGCAAAATCAACATGGCATTCCATTCGTGAACAAGCTGAGTTGGTTCCGTGGCATAGTGTAGTCTGGTTTAAAGAAGAAATTCCCAGATGTTCCTTTGTGGTTTGGATGGCAATGTTATCTAGATTGCCTACTAGAGATCGATTGTCGTCATGGGGCATGAATGTACCTTTGCACTGTGTTTTGTGTTCTCATGATACGGGGTTGGAATCTCATGACCATTTGTTCTTCCAATGTCCATTCTCTTCCGCTGTTTGGTCTCACTTCCGGGGAAACATTTTAACAGCTACACCACCAACTCTCAACTCTGTTGCTGCTCTTATCTCTCACCCACGGGTGGCTGCTTCATTTGGACTGCCTGCTGTGCTGAAGTTGTTATTGCAGGCCATCATCTATTGCATCTGGCGGGAAAGGAACTTGAGGATTTTCACAGCGACGACCACTTCCGAAGCAGGTGTTTTCTCGCAGGTGGACCGTCTAATTCGGGACAGACTCATCTCGTTTCCATCAACTTCAGCTGCTGCTCCTTCTATGCTGCAGGTGTACTACTCCCTCTCCTTCAGACCTCCTTAGCTTCTTCATTCTTGCTTTTCCCTATTTCTGTTGTTTTCTTTTTTTTCGTGTAATAAGTGATTGATTATCACATTTCTTGTAACAAAAAAAAACAAAAAACTTTGGTATAAATCTTAACATTTGCACCAAAAAAAAATGTTATAAAGCTCATATATATTAACATATTACAATTTCACTTTCATAAAATAAATAAAACTACTAATTTGCACACAAACGATTCAAAAAATTTGGTCGTTAATTCAATATTGTTTGGTACGATAAAAAATATATTTTTATTATATTTGTAAAATATAATAGTAGTAAATTAGACAATTTAATAATATATATATTTTTTACAAAATGATGACCTTATTAAAAAAACATGTTAGATAATGTCTCAACAAACGATTATATATCATCCTCTAAACAATCTAACATAATCGTTGAACCTAAGAGAACAAATCAACATAATCATAAATCTACAATGAGTATTTAATACAATAACACATAATCTTAAATAATTAACAAATCTGTATATAATTTGTAAAGGAATAATTACCCGCGACGCCTTTTTTTTTTTTAAGTAGATGCCTTTTTAAAAGACCATCTTTAATACCAACAAAAAAAGGGGAAGGAAAGGACCAATTGCTTTTGTGATTTTTCTTTTTCTTTTGATCTTATAACGTCTATCTTTTCATCACAATGAATTCAGAGATATGTGAACACTGAACACTGGACAATAAAGATATATGATTTCTTTTGACCTTATAGCTACTGCTTTTATGATTTGATTCCAATCATAAACACATGCTGCATCCAAGGGCTGTTAAAATGAGTAAACCAACTCAAACCAGACTATATCTAAATAGTTTTGGTGCCAATATGATTAACAAGATTTACAGTTTTAGCGGAAAAACACAATTTTGCGATTTTAGCGGAAAAACTCAATTTTACGGTTTTGACATGAAAACATGATTTTGTGGGTTTGATGAGAAAACACGATTTATATGATTTCGACGGAAACATGATTTTACGGTTTTAGTAGAAAACTAGATTTTATGGGTTTGGCGAGAAAACACAATTTTAAGATTTTGCAAGAAAATACAATTTTATAATTTTGGCGGGATTTTTTTAAAAAAGCTTTGGTAGAAAAACAAAATTTTATAGTTTTGACGGAAAACACAATTTTGTGGTTTTAATGAGAAAATACGATTTTGTAGTTTGAAGTTTTGGCGGAAAACACGATTTTATGATTTAAGTGGAAAAACTCAATTTTACGGTTTTGACATGAAAACATCATTTTGTGGGTTTTGTAGGAAAACAAGATTTTATGGTTTTGGCTAGAAACTCGATTTTGCAGTTTTGGCGGAAACACACAATTTTGCAGTTTTAACGAAGAAAAACATTTTTTTAATTTTGACAGAAAATAAGATTTTGCAGTTTTGGTGTGAAATTCACTTTACAGTTTTGGTGGGAGAACAATGTCTTACAGTTTGGCATGAGATTATGATTTTGCGGTTTCGGCAGAAAAAAATAATTTTACTGTTTTTGTGAAAAATACAATTTATATATGACGGGAAAACACGATTTCACCATTTTGACAGAAAAAAAGATTTAACAGTTTTGATGAAAATATCAATTTACAGTTTTAGTGGGTAAACTTGATTTTATGGTTTTTGTGAAAATATAATTAAATTTGGTTTACTAAAAGAATTGATTTTTAATGAATAATTTATTTTATATTTAATTTATAATTTATAATGAAAATGAATATATTTTTAAGATATTGTTATAATAGAAAAATATTATTTTGAGGATTTTATATTTAATATTTCTTCCAAAACCAAAAAAATAATATTACATATGAAAATAAGATTGAGGGAAAACATATCTCTTGCTTAAGTAGAGTTAAAATACTAACCTTAATTTTGTAGATAATTGACATTAGCATATTATTTCCCTTCCTTTACGTTTTTTTTAGTTTCTTCATAATACTCTTATATATGTATACATACATCCATATATATATATATATTATTTTTTCATGAAAAATTCTCTATGATAGCATTTTTTAGTTTATTTTCACAAAATAGCACATAAGAAAGAAAATGACTAAAATAATTCATTAAAGAGGTAAATAAATATTTTTACTCATATGGTTAACTAATTTAGACTTAAGGTTTAGAGTTAAGGGTTGGGATTTTGGAGATGGAGTTTCAAATTTTAAAAAATATTTTACATTATAATAAACTAAAAAAATTGACCATGTACACATTATTGATATTCTGATTAAATTGACTTTACAAAAAAATTGGTTTTAAATAAGGTCATGATAATAAACTGACCATGTACACATTACTTATAGCTTTATGCAATCGTGTTCTATCTTTTTAATCTAAGAGATTAGGCAGCTTTTAGGATTGTGGCATCATGGGCATATATGAGAAACATTATGAAAAAAAATTATATAGAAAAGTAGAAAACAAGAAACAGTTTATTGCATTTAAATGTTTTTGCAATTTTATTTTTTCTTTACTTTATATAGCATATTCCATATGTCAAAATATGATTAGCAAGGTGACTTGTGCTTTAGTATATAAAAGATATATATATATATATATATATATATGAAAATTTGAGTGTTAACACAAATATATATATGAGAAATTTGGTTGGATTTAATTTATTAAAAAATTATTTATATATGAAAAATTGAGTAGTAACAAAAATATATATATATGAGAAAATAAATAAAACTTGGTGTAGTAAAATTGGTTTAGAAATTTGTTTTGATTATTTTTTGTTTATATATTTTATTTGAGTTTATGTTTGTTATAATTTTTATGGGCAATTCTCTCAAATATCTTTTTAAAGTTTTTGTCAACAAAATAACCTTCAAAAAGAAAAATGACCAAAATAACCCATTTTTATTTTGAATTTTTTAAAATTTAATTTTTATTTTTAAAAATTTGAAACTCCATCTCCAAAACCCCACCCATTAACTTTAAACTATAAGTTTAAATTAGTTAACCATAAGGATATAAGTGTATATTTACTCTTTAATGTAACATTTTGGTCATTTTCCTTCTTAAGAATTTCTTATTTTTTATTGGTTTGGTTATGTATAACTCATTTTTCATTATAATCTAAACTATTTTAACTCAGTGGAGTTCATTAACTTATTTTATTCATTAATCTATTTGTATTTAATTTTTTTTATCCGATCTATTATGATTTGGATTGACACGTTAATTTTAAGTATTTTGACATCCTATGCAGCCTCCAAACTATTTTGGTAATGTCTGCTAGCTGAACAGAACCTTTTCCCCCACGTACACGCACGGTTATTCTCACGTACGACAAATGGCTGCACCTAAGCAGGATAGATTCCTGTAAGAGAATGCGGAAATTTATATAATGCAATTAGAAGCTTCACATTACGTTCTGGAGACCTTATTTCAGATCCTTAGTCAGTTAGCCGTCTCACACTTCCAAAACATATTTGGACCATAGGCAGTTTGTATACACTCCAAGAGCTTACAGTCTTATGCCCTCGATTGCTGAAATCTCCACAGAACCCAAATAAGGCTCCTGGTCTTGATGGCCTGGCTGCAGGCTTCTTCACAGCTGCTTGTGAACAAAGTACACTGATACTATTATAGGAATGTCTTAATTTTTCCTCTTTGGCTTCATGCCTTTCGCCGCCAATGCCACCATATTCGGTCATGTGCCAAAATTTCCATGAAAAAGGCTCCAACATACAACTTGCACAGTTTTTAATAAATTTAAAATTTGCATTTGAAATGTTAACATCATAAATTTTAAAACAAAGAAAACTCTCCAAAACATCTTATATTTTTAAAAGCTCCATACTGCTCTTTCTTTTTAACCCTTCCATAGCTTCAAAACTCTATCTTTACCACCAGAGACTACTTTCTCACCATCTGGACTCCAATCCACTGCGAAAACCTATACACAAACCGAATAACCAAAAAGGGTCAGCAAAATCAAGAGAGGAAAGAGACTGAGATTACAGTACTAAACATGTTTCTAAAGGTCTTAATACCTCATCTGCATGGCCAGGAAGATCTTGTTTTAACGTTTTCGTCCTAATCTCCCAAATCTATGTGGAAGTAACAAAACTTTCTGATTCAGAATCTGAGGAACATCTCCAGTAAAGAGTAGGAAAGCAAGTTTTTACCTTGAGAGTAGAGTCTTTACTACCACTCAAAAGCAATCTACTGTCTGCAGACCAACTGACTTGATAAACAGGCCCAACATGGCCCCGGAAAGCTGTAACAAATTGTCCTGTGACACCGTTCCATAACCTAACTGATCTATCAAACGACGCACTTGCAATCCATTTCCCATCAGGTGAGAAATAGACATGATTTACTAGCTGTTGATTGACCAATATACAAAGGTAAAGAATTAGAAACAGAACTAAAAGGAGTTGGGTGAAAAAAGAGTGAAACTGTAAAGTAAGATTACCTGCTGATGACCAGTCAAGCGCTTTTTAGATTGTTTGCTAACAGATGGTTCCCAAAGGAACATGGTGAAGTCATCAGAACCTGAGACTAACCTTTCAGGGGAATCCCCTTTTGCTTGGTTGTATCTTTCAAGCGCCTATACCAAAAGAAGCCAAGCAAAATTTTCAAAAGAGAGAGAGGAGAATAAAGTTGATCTCAAGTGTAGAGAGTGGAGTGAGAAGGTTTACCTTTTGCATTTCTTCATTTGGAGGATACTGTCTTCCAGTGTGGTCAAAAGCTCCGGTTCTAAGAACATACTCTGTGCTCAATGCAAGAGAGTTAACCCAATGCCCATGCCCCTAAAGTAAACAGAAAAAGCAGAGAGAAATTGAGGTGGTTAAATCACGCAGAACATGAGATAAAACACAGAATAGTACTGTAATCACATTGGTACAGTACATAAAGTCTCTAGAGACAGTAGGCAGAAGAGGAAAGCATCTGATACTATGCAGACTGCAGAAGAACAATGATGAGAACAAATTCCAAATATAGCTAAAAATTTACCTTCAACTCACGAATGAGCTTCCCCTGTGTAGTCTCCCACATCTTTATCGTACAATCTTGGGAACTGCAAGAGAAGAACATGGAGCTATATAACTCAAAAGTGACCATGGAGGTAAAGTAACAAGTCATTAACTAGACAGACACTGCAAATTAAGTGTATAAAATCAGAGACTCATCTAACCATTAACACTAAAAAACATTGAAATATACACATCAGAGATTATGAAAATGGATAAGAAACATATGACATATTAGAAACATACCCTGTATAGATAATTCCGTCTCCGCCCCATTTGACACAAGTCACAGCAAGTGTGTGTCCACTGAGACAAATTAAAGATTTTTTCAGTGTTATATCCCAAATCCTAGCATCACCATCTTTGCTAGAAGTTACAAATCGACGGCATGGAGAACTAAGGTGGACTGGTTCCCACGAGATACCAGTGATCCATTTCTTGTGACCCTAAGAAAAAAAAATGTAAAGATCAAAAGGTAATTAATTAGTGACAAACCAAAACATATATGCCCATTTCACAAGATAACCAAACATGAACTAAAGAAAAAAAAGACTTTACAGTGAGTGGATTGCCGTCTAGCTCCCCTTTCTTGGGATTCCAACAACAGAGTTCACCTGATTTACTACCACTCACGAGATGCTTACCATCCGGAGACCAAGCAATTGAGAGAACCCAATTCTTATGTCCTGAAAAGATTAGAGGTTAGGATGAAGTATTATCACACATCTGAAGAACGATGGTGAGGAAGATTTTGAACCTTTGCAAGTAAACAAGGGAGTCTCAGTGTTGAG